>JAKCPI010031379.1:0-60925 GCA_023213315.1 Euborellia annulipes | reverse complement strand
TAGGCGGAAACTAAATATAGGCCTATCGCAACACAAAAAAATCTTGTGTGACAAGCACAGAACACAACTTTTTCTTACCAAAGGTAAGAGAAAGTAGCGTGCTGTGTGAACAGTCACTCAAGATTTTTGATTAAAAAATTTTATTATTGTTTTACTAGCGCCGCCCGCCTCGGTGGGTTTTTTTTTTAAGTTTTTATTCTTTATTATTCATGTTTTAATAGATAAAAGAAATGTGATTGCTTACACGAGGTTCCAATAGGAAAAAAAATAGTTCAAATAAATAGAAGTATATTTAAATATTTTCCTGCACATCTGTTTTCTAGTGACGCAAATGTAAACAATGGTATTTACTTATCCATTTAAACATGATTAACGAATAAGCCATTTAAAATCAATTCAATTAAAAATGAGTAAATTTCTAGTGAAAATTTGCCAACTCCAAGGGAATAAATTCTGCGTGAAGTTGAATCGCCTAACAACAGAAGTCTCGCTACAAGTGTTCAAAAGTTTTTCCAAAATATATTGTCTATAAATAATTTGAATAAATAAGGGCCAAATGTCTTCAGATAAGAAAAAAGATACTTAAAAAAAAATAGAAAATTTTCTTGATTCCTAGTCTTCAAGTAATCAACTTTTTTTATTATTCAAGTTAAAATTGAACAAACATTAGAAATAATTTAATTAATACCCGTGGTAAATAGCAATCTTTTTTTAAGAAAAATATGGAAAAGTTTACAGAGTGACAAAGCAGAAGAAAACAAGAATAAGTTCAAGATTGAAGGTAGAGATTATTTCACGAGTTGAAAGAGAAAAAAAAATCAGGCTAATTTAGGTTGGTTGGTTGACTTCTGTGCTCAAGAGGGTGACAAATGCTGCTGGGAGAAAATGAAAGAGAGCGAGAGAGAGGAGTCTGGAGAACTTGGCTTCATTAATTAACCAGCTTATTGTTCTGTGGAGCTAATTCCAGATGAAGGGAAAAAACGAATGATCCTTTCTTTATTCATCCGGATTTCATTGGAACGAGTAAAAAAAAGTTTAGAAGAGAGGGATGTTTTCATTTTGAGGTGAAAAGAAAAATCTTGTAGAAAAATTAAATTTCAAGTCTATAGCATGTTTTTTAAGTAGAGTGGGGAAGGGTGGCTCGTAGTTGTCTCGAGTTAGTAATCGATTGCCTCAAAAAGATGTGAAATATTTAAAAAATATTGGCTTATTTTAAAATAATTTGACTATCAATTCGTTTTGAAGGGAAGTTTACACGTTATTTTCAGTGTTGTTAAGGTGCAAGTCGCGGGTTCGGATCCCAGACAGTACGATGATTTAATTTAAGCCATTTGGATACCAAATGGCTTAAATAAGAATGCCCGGACCCCAAATATATATATTATTGGGTGGAAGTAAATCCAAATATCATGAAAGACAATTGTCACACATTAATGTGGAGGAAGGCCGTAATACCATACAGATAGAAGATGAAATAAAAACAAGACCCGAATTATTTAATTTTCCTCTGTCGACGTTAAATGTCATCCATCTTCAGGACAAAGGAGTTAAAAAATTCTTAGCACTGCCTCTTTCAGTTAAAATGGTCGTATAACGGTTAACGTCAAAGTCTTATATGGCCAAGTTGCCGAAAAGACTGTGTGAATGTGTGTGTGAGTCAGTGTGAATGAGAAAAAAGTGTTTGTTTTTTTTTATAAAAAAAAAAGGTGCAAAGTAAAAACAAGTGTTTTTTAGGATAGAATTTATTTTTGCAACAGCTTCTGTTATACAATTTCGGAGATGTTTACACTCCACCTCCTTGAAGCAAGGTCGGATACAAGGGGAGAGGGGAAGGGGTAAAGGGGGTAATTACCCCCCCTGAGATTTAAAAAAATACTTTTTTTCAAAAAAAAATGTATTTTTAATGTAAAATTTTAAAAATAAATACTTGAAAATTTGATTTGTATTTATATTCTGGCAAATAAGTACAGAATGCTCCTTTAAATTACCGAAATTAAGAAAAAAAAATGTGTGCTCTGCGACCAGTCACTCTAGATTACCCCCCACCCCCCCAAGAAACACTTCTGGATCCGCCACTGCTTTGAAGCAATTTGTGCACAAGAAGTCGCAAAAATAAATTCCATCCTAAAAAAGAATTTTTTTTTACTTTGCACCTTAACAACATTGAAAGAAACATGTTAACTTCCCTTCAAAACTTAAATGAACTTTCTCATACATACATTTTAAATAATTTAAGTTGACTTTCATTTCCTTAAAAATGTCTTTACAAGCGTCTATTTTCTAAAAGATATTTTTTTTTTTTTAATGATAATTAAAACAATAATAATTTATAATAATCTATATTATAATAAAGCTGAAAAGACGTTTTTTGATTAAGGTACTTCTAGACCACCTAGAGATATGGGGTTTTTTGCATTCGATTCAGAATCCTCTAAAACCAAATAGAAAAATCCAAAATCTTAAAAAAGTTGTACCACTTTTTTTTAAGAGGGGAAAACTAATTTTTTTCGATGTTTTTTCAAAAATTTCACGATATTTTTTCATTTTTTCACTCATATCTTCTAAACGGTTAAAGATATCTTCAATATCTGAATTAGTCAATAATCTGCATTAAATTTTGAAAATGACAAACCTCTTTTAACTATTTTTGAGGTTTGTTTACACATATAAATAATTCGTGCAAAAAGAACCTCATTTTTGATGATTTTGCCGCGGCTTCAGTTCATTTTCATTGTTTTTTTGCTTCAGTATTTATTGTCCAATTTCAATAATTTTTTTTGCGAAATGTTCCTCACATCCTATACTTTAAGTCAGGTAAATTTCATTTTTTTTATCAACCCCTTCTATTTAATTTTCAAGTGTGAAAAAAAATAACACGAAAATTTTCATTTTTTGAGATGGTTTTTAAACATCTGTGTCTTTAGACAAGCTAGACAATTGCGGTTTTTTTTATTTGATTCAGTACCATCTGCTGACGACTAGAAAAATCCAAAATCATGAAAAAGTTATACCCCCTTTTTGTAAATTACAAAAAACTCATTTTTAGCCGATTATTTTTTTACATTTTTGGCTATATTTTTTGAATGATAAGAGATATCTTCAATCTCATAATTTTGTATTTTTCTACATTAAATTTGGAAAAGAATGAGACCCTTTGCACTATTTTAAAGCATTGTTTGGCAGCTGTGGAACTTTTGGCGTGTGAAATAAAATTTGTTTTTTTTAATTTTTTTCATTATTATGGCCATATTTTTTAAACAATATTCAATGTCTTAGATATGATTTACTTTTTATAATCTACATTAAATTTCCTATAAAACGAGCCCGGTTTGGATCTGATAAGCCTCTATTTAAGTTCTTTAAACTTTTTCTAAAAATGGAAGAAATTTTTATTTTTTGTTTGTTTGTTTGAAGGGTTTCTTTCAATTTTCGGCTATATTTTTTGAATGGTAAGAGATATCTTAAATCTCATAATTTTGTATTATTCTACATTAAATTTGGAAATAAATGAGCCACATTACAGCATTCTCAGACATGGTTTAGTATACTATCTATTCGTCAGTCAGCAGAAAAACTTTTAAGTAGATATTTTTTTTCCGAGATATTTGTATACAATTTTAGCTATATCTTTTTAATGATATAAGATATCTTGGATATCCAAAGGTTTTCACATTCTAGATTAAATTTTGTAAAAAATGAATACCGTTTCATTTAATTCAGACATTGTTTAGGGTAATTAAAACCTCTTCTAAAATGTAAGAAAAATTTTTTTTTGTTTGATTGCTCTGAATGATCCACATTGCAGTATTCTCAGGCATGGCTTAGTATCTAAAATGAACGAAATTATAGATTATTTCAATTTTTTCTTTAGATATCTTCAAAACATAGCAATAAAATCATTTTGAATTCATTCCCTCATAGAGCCTTCCACGACCACAACATTTCATTTGGCTCATATTCTTATTTTTTTTTATTACTTAGCGCCGGGTATTTTTACCATTCTTCAGACCGGCCCGGAAATTTTTCAAACCCTCCCGGTACCGACGAAAATTTAGTGAATGAATGAATGAATGTCTAGGAATTTTTTTTTTTTTAAACATTCACACTTTTTTCTCATTCACACTCACATTCTCACAGTCTTTTCGGCAACTTAGCCCATTTAAGACTTTGATGATGTATGATACCCCTGAATCATACATTGTATAAAATTTCTTTTATTTAATAAAAAGTTTTAAATAATACATCAAATAAAAAAAAAATTATTTAAAAATATTTAATTTTTTTTTACATATTTAAATTTATAATAAATAATAAACTTTTTCAGATGTCAGAAAAAAGAAATATTTTAAAATTGATTATTTTTAACTTTGCCCATCAACCGTAGGTTGAGGTAAAGTTAATGTAATCGTAAAAAAAATCGAAATTTTTCTGAAGCTGCCAAAATTCGTTTTGAGGTCCCGTGAATCCATTTAAGTAGTTTTTGGAATGATGTCTGTGTGTGTGTGTTTGTGGTAAATTTTTTCGTCAACGAAAACTCAAAAACTATTTGTTCAATTGTTTTGAAATTTTGCACCCATAAACTAGGCGTAGAGGCCAAGAAGTGAAAAGCTTTTGCTAAACATCGGACCATTAGAGGGGGGGCAAATATTTTTTCTTACATAACCTATACTTTTTTTTATATATTCAGAAACAAGACTTCCTCCCGAGTAAAATGATATATAATATTTATAACATCGGACCATTAGGGGGAGCTCTAGGGGGGTGGGCAAATATTTTTTTCTTACATAACCTATAATTTTTTTTATATATTCAGAAATATTCAGAAACTAGAATTTCTTCTGAGTAAAATGATATATAATATGTATATTATCGGACCATTAGGGGGCTCTAGGGGGGGGGAGAGCATTATATTATTTTCATGAATAGTGGGTGGGCAAAGTTGTGCGCTCGGCTTAGTCCGACCCTTTATTTTTTAATAGGTCCTTGCCCGTCCGATTTCATTTGCATGCCCGTCCTCCTAATCAGTATATTAAAGTGAAATTTAGACTTGCTACCCGCCCATAATTTTTTTATGGTCTTCAAAACCCACAGGCCGGGCCGGGCGAATATTCAATTATTTTAAACTTGATTCAGTGTATTTTCATTTGGGCAAAGACCATATGGGCTTTAAAATTAAGGGGAAAACTACTGATCACGTCCCGAGACGCCGCCCGCCAGGGCCAGTTAGGAATGGCGCGGCGAAGCCGCGCCTTCTCAACTTGTTATGTATATATATAATATTAAAACAATTATTATTATTTATTCGAGATAATTTGTTTGGACTTGAAATGTAGTAGTATTTTCTTTTGGTCAACTTTTAACGAAGTTTTTTAAATAAAACTTCCACTTTTTAAAATAAACTCATTCAGTCTACTTGAAATTTGAAATTAATTTCTTATTATTGAAAAGAATTTAAAATGTATGTTTAATTGAGGATTAGGGCTGGACGGTAAACCGGTTTACCGGTAAAAACCGGTAAAAATTTTTTAGCGAAAACGCGGTAACGAACCTCTAATTCGGTAAAAACCGTTTTTTTTTTTTCGAAAGTCGGTAAAAACCTATTTTTTCGGACGGTAAAAAATTTTGGTTCCGCGAGAAAAAATGTTCCGCGGCGGCAAAAAATTGGCGTCTCTAAAAAAAGGTAAAATATTTTTTCTGGCGGGAAAAATTTTGGTTCCGCGAAAAAAAAAATGTTCCGCGGCGGCAAACTTTGGTTCCGCGGCAAATTTCTGTTCCGCGGGCGGCAAAAAAATTGGCGTCTCTAAAAAAAGGTAAAATATTTTTTCTGACGGGAAAAAATTTTGGTTCCGCAAAAAAAAAAAATGTTCCGCGGCGGCAAATTTCTGTTCCGCGGGCGGTAAAAAATTTTTACCGACTTTCGAGAAAAACCGGTTTTTTTCATTATCGAGGTCGGTAATGAAAATCCATTACCGTCCAGCCCTATTGAGGATAAGGTTTGATTCTTAGGGGTCAGAACGTTTGGACCACCAACAAATAAACATTCTCACAAAATAATGTCAAATAAAATAGCCGGATTGAAAATGATTTGTTTTCTTTTTAATTACCGGAACATCGATTTTTGATATGCATGTTCAATTTATAAAAATTGCCTGGAATTTTTAATAAATTCCCCTAAATAAAATAAGAGGGAAACTCGTTCTACTAATATAAATAATTAATATGAGGCCTAATTTTCTAATGCTAATACAATACTTCCAATTATTAGTTATTATTAAAAACTTTGTTAATATTGTGAAACATTAAGAAATCTATTCATTGATTTTCTTTCATCAAAATATCTTGTCAATAATTCGATGATGAGAAGCAAACAAAACGAAAGGGAAAAATAATTAAATATTCACGAAAATTAAATGCATGGATATTTTCTCTCTCTAGGTCAGGTAAAGATAGATAAAGCCATTAGAGCGCTTTTATAATTTTCTAGGAAAATCTGATGTGATTCATCCTAGCCAAGGACGAGAGTGTAGATCTATATTTATTCTTTTATTTTCTAATTAAAAATAATTTGCGAATAGCGAGGAGATTCCTGGTTGTAACCAGGTGGAAAATAAAAACAAATATGAGTCATTATTCTTTGTTATTAAAATAGTATATAAAATATAATCCAAATAAAATGTAGGTGATGAAAATGGTATAAATTTGAGCTGCGATTCATATCAGGGCATATACTCCTAGGGATGTCAAAAGCTACCCACTCGAGTATTTTCATCATTTTGAGAGTTAAATTCATAATTGTTATAAACTACAGAGACAACGTTTCGGCCACTTATTTTGTTGCCTTTTGTGATTGAATCAGAAATAATACCTGAAGATGGTCACAGAATGAGTGATAAATACATTGTTTCTTATAGAAATAAAACAAAATCAATTAAGGATAGCAAATAGCAGCCAGGAAAAATCAAATCAGACAAAAAAATTAGATCAATTTTTATCAGATTTATTTGATCGTCGACTTTTCGGACGCCAGTCGCGCCCTTCCTCAGGACCTATGATCGATAGATGTATAATTATAATAATTATATGTCTATCGATCATAGGTCCCTGAGGAAGGGCACGACTGGCGTATAGAGATAGATGTATAATTATTATAATTATACATCTATAGATCATAGGTCCTGAGGAAGGGCGCGACTGGCGTATAGGATAGATGTATAATTATTTAAATTATACATCTATCGATCTTAGGTCCTGAGGAAGGGCACGACTGGCGTATAGGATAGATGTATAATTATTATAATTATATATCTATAGATCATAGGTCCTGAGGAAGGGCGCGACTGGCGTATAGGATAGATGTATAAGTATTATAATTATACATCTATAGATCATAGGTCCTGAGGAAGGGCGCGACTGGCGTATAGGATAGATGTATAATTATTTAAATTATACATCTATCGATCATAGGTCCTGAGGAAGGGCACGACTGGCGTATAGGATAGATCATAGGTCCTGAGGAAGGACGCGACTGGCGTATAGGATAGATGTATAATTATTTAAATTATACATCTATCGATCTTAGGTCCTGAGGAAGGGCGCGACTGGCGTCCGAAACGTCGACGATCAAATAAATCTGATTTGATTTTTCCTGGCTGCTATTCGCTATCCTTATCAAATTAAACAGCCATTGCCTCCATCATCTCAACAATTTTTATTTTCTCTCTTGAGTTAAAGTATTAGTCACTAACACGAACTGAAGCGAAAGGTAAAATAATAAAATTATCGCTCTGACCTTGAGCACAGAGAACAAGGTCTCACTTCTTCTAATAAGGGTCAGGGATTCTGATTTGATCAATATTGGCAATTAATTTGACTAAATGGTCAAATGGTCAAATGGATGTAAAAAAAGATAATGATATGAACGTTGACAACAAGAGAATAATTATTATTATAAGAGTTTTTAATAATAAACCACATCTTGAATTAATTATAATGTGCGCACAATACTTGAAAACGACTGCAGAAGGAGTAGTTGAAACGTTTTTAATAAATAATTAATACAAAATGTAATCTATGATTTAAAATTCCCAAAAATAATAATAGCTTTAATAAATAAGAGTATAAGTATTTGTTTATATTTTTTACTTTCTCTTAGCCTATATATGAAATATATAGGAGAGAAAGTATTGCGATCATGTCAAAAAATTCGATGTCGAGATTTTGATGGATATACATGTTTTGAGGTCCCCTGAGTCCAAAAAAGTGGGTCCCGCAAATTGGTCTGTGTGTGTGTGTGTGTGTATGTATGTGTGTGTGTGTGTGTGTGTGTCTGTATGTGTGGACAGATTTTTAGCATGAAGGAATTGAGCTACCGGATTGAAATTTTATATTTAACTTAGGTACCTTCCCACACGCTCAAAATAAGCTTTTGAACAAAATCGGCCAAAAAGTACTAGTACTTTACTGATGTACTTTTTCAGTTTTTTTCGATTTTCTCAAAATTCCCTCCAAGGATTTTTTTTTAAATTCAAAAATCAATTATTTTTTAGATGCTCTTTAAAATGTATATTCTCATTTTGCCGTTGAAATCTTCTGAAGACCACTTTACTCTTGTTCTTCATAGGAAAGATAGAAATGGTTGCCATGGTAACGGAATTTAAATCTTTTTCTTTTTATTAGATTAAAAATCAATTATTATTTAAATTCCCATTTTTTAAAAATTTATTTGTGTCTTTAATTGTTTCAAAGAAAACATATATGTCTCTCTCTCACTTGCAAACATTATCTTCTCTCTCTACTCTTTTTAAATTCCCTTTCCACCTTATCTTCGCATAGGAACAATGTTAATTTCCTATAGGGATTTGTATGTTAATTTCGATTCAAAAGGGGGTCCCCTTTAGAACTTTTTAGGCATTTAAAATTTTTTTTTCCAATTCTTATGAAATTTTGTATTTATTTACGATTCTATATTGTGTATAAAATGTCCAAATATGAGATTAAAATTTTGAAAAATAACCATAGTTTATTTGAAGCAGTCAACATTTAAAATGCAAGTTTGAAACTAAGGTGCTATCGGAAACTAAATATATCTCGACACAAAAAATCTGGTGTGACCAGCACAGTGCGCAACTTTCTCTTACCGAAGGGTAAGAGAAAGTTGTGTGCTGTGCGCCAGTCACACCAGATTTTTTAATCTGCTATCATCTCTAACTCAAATTAACTACAACGGTGATTGGTTATTAAAAATAATTTTTATCCTAACGAAGCTAATCCTAACTAATCGAATCACCGTTGTAGTTAATTTGAGTCAGTTTTCATCACCTTTATATCTCCCTTAAATTTTTAAAAAGAGAAATCTGCCTATTTGGATTATTAATTAGTAGAGTAGTGAACTTGGGCAGTCATATAAGGAAGGTCAATTGCCGCAAGAAAAGATAAAAAATCCGGAAATCATCCCCTTACCCTCTAAAAAAAAAGTTCTCTATGCTAATGGCGAGTGGAGGTGTCGAAAAAAACTCCGGAGGTGTGATCAACTTCAAAAATTTGGTAACCAAATGGCTTAAATAAAATCATCGGACTGCCTGGGGTCCGAACCCTCGACCCTCGGTATACATGGCAGGCGCGCTACCAAATACGCCAAGCCCGAGGGCCCTAAATATGGATCTTTTAGTCGAAAGAATAAAGTTTAGATTCTTTTAATTCAAATTTTTTGGAGTTTTTTTAATTTTAATTTTCTTATTTCAATCTGACATTAATAAAAAAATTCATAAATTTAATAAATATTTAATATAAGATTATATCTTGATATGAAAAAGACTTTTACGCTTTTTTCGGCCGATGCGGATATTAAAAAAAAATAACTACCCTTTCTAATCTTCACTTTATTGTTTTTTTCTTTAGATTAATCAATTTATTAATGAATGACAATGTTGAGTGTTCTTTAAATTATTAGGACAAATAGTTTGCTTTCCGTCTTTATGTGGATTATATCTTGCGAATCTTAAATGAAGAAAGAATAGATGTGTCACAAGCAACATAGAATAGTTTTTTAAATTAATTAAAAAATTTGTTAACTTTTACTATGAAAAGAAAAAATTAAATTACGAAATTATCTTTTAAATAAACTCAGTTGGTTGTGGTTGAAAATTGTTTTCGGGATATCATTTGCTTTAATACAGCTGCACATGAAAGAGGCAACTAGAGATGAGATTTGGTGGTAGAGTGGGTCGGGCAAATTCTAAGATAATACGAATAATACGAACTGGAGCTTAATGACGAACAATTTTTTTTTTTTTTATTTTACATGATTAAATAAAAACTAAAAAAAATGCATATATGTAAAACACGCATTATCGTATCGTTAGAAATGTTTTTTTTTACAATGCATAAATTTGTTATCGTTTAGAACAGGGATGGCCAACCTAAATGATATGGGACCACTTTGGAAATCCATCAGAACTCTGCGGGCCGCATTATAAAATTAAATATCCCTATATTAGATTTAGATCAACTATGGATATTTTTTGGGGTGAAAAAAATAGAATAAATATATTTTGTAAAAGTGGGCCGGAAAAATGTTCAAGGAGGGTTGCATGCAGCACGCGGGTCGTTCAATAAAAAATTTCAAATAATGGAGTTACCTTCGGGAATCGAATGTTGTATTTCTGTGCTTGCAACAGCAGATTTTTTTGGGTCGAGATATATTTAGTTTCCGCCGATATATTAGAATACAAAATGTAAAATTTATAAACTTAAACATGGGAAAATATATATATATTTTGTTACCATTGAACCATTTCTCCCATCTTTCCTATGAAATACATGGGTAAAGTGGTCCTCGGGGCTTGGAGTAGTTGGTAGCGTGCTAACCTCGTATACCAAAAGACGCGGGTTCGAATCTCAGGCAGTCCGATGTTTTATTTAAGGCATTTGGATGCCAAATGGCTTAAATAGAAATGCCTGGACCCCCAATAGATTTATTAAAAACATACGAGTATCGTTAAAAGTCTTAAATGGCCTAAGTTGCCGAAAAGACTGTGTGTATGTGTGTGTGTGAATGAGAAAAAAGTGAGAGTTTAAAAAAAAAATGAGTAAAGTGCTCTTCAGAAGATTTCAATGCCTAAATGAGAATATACATTTTAAAGAGCATCTAAAAAATAAATGATTTTTGAATTTTAATCAAAATCGTTGGAATGAATTGGAGACAGCGTGCCACGCTTCTCTCAGGTTTTTTTTTTTTTTTTTTCCCTCGGTAAATAACCACAAAGTAAGTTCATATTCTTTTTTTACCTCCCAAACGGGTAGCCGAATTTTCTCCCTTATCTTTTTCCAAGAGTTTTCTTTAAATTGTTTATTATAATTAGGAACCGACCGAATATTCGGTTTCGGTTACGGTTTCGGCCAGTTTCGGCCAAAAATCATGGTTTCGGCCGTAGTTTCGGTTTCGGCCAAAAAGTGGCCGAACCTTTCGGCCGGCCGAAACCAGAGTCTGAAAAAATGGGATGAGACTCGCATCAAAAAAAAAAAAAAAAAAAAAGGTCAAATAATTTGCACTTGAGGGAGAAAAAAATTTTAGTAAGCGAGGTGAATAGCTGAATCAATATGTAGAAGGATGAGTAAAAAGGCCAAGCAGCTATTATTATTTCTTTATTGGTAATAAACCCACAGCGACGTTTCGGTCGACTATGCGACCATCTTCATGGCTATAATGGAGTATACAAAGACACAACATCAATAGGTTATACAAAAAAATTATTTTTTAAATCAAGACATTAAAATAGAGTATAATATAACTACCTAGGGTTTAGTCAATAGTAACCCTCTTGAGTTCTTTGATAGACATTTATGTAAAATTTTTTATTCAATACGATCTATCACAATTACATTCAGCGCCAGTCAGATTGAATATAAACTTTCCAATTCATTTATGCGGCTTATATACTTTGCTAATATTAATAGTTTTTAATAAATTCCCAAAATATAATTACAAGAAATTTTTAAATAAACAAATATAAATTTATACATTGATTTTTTTCCTCTCTCTTTCACAAATATAAACAAGAGCAAATCTAATACCAAACAATGAAATTAACATATTTAAATTAATTATTTTATTATATTCCTATAGGTGAGGACTGTTGTTTTGACCTTTGGCCTTGCCAATTGAAAAAGTCATTCCAACACTTGATATCATGAACTCCTGGGATGAAACAATAAAATTTACAACAGAAAAAGAATGCAATAATTGCATTGATTTTCTTGACTTGAAATTATTTAGGTTGGATGGCAAAATATATACTAAATGGAATAGGAAAAGTATTAAATCTGATAGAACATTGAACTACTATTCTAACCACCCGATTATACATAAAAGAAATTTAACATTTAATTTGTTTGTTAGAGCAGATAGACTTTCTGACTCTCAGTATAAAGAGCTGAGCATAAGTGAAGTGAAATCGTTACTAAAATTAAATAACTTCCCCAAACATTTTATCCAAAAGACTTATAACTTATATCTCAACAAGTCAAAACCTCAGTGCACCATATTAAAATCAAGACAGCATGAAGAAAGGGCTCCAGACATACCTACATATAGAAGCCTTGCGTATATACCCGGTTTATCGGAACAACTGAAAAAACTAATTAATAACTCTATCTCTAATTTGATGATTAGTTTTAAGCCCATCAATACACTCGCCTTCATGTTCAATAATAAAACCCCAACACCTCATATGCAAAATAGTAACCTAGTATATAAGGTCAGTTGCCAAGACTGTAATCTTTGCTATATAGGAATGACTCAGCAATATCTTAACAGAAGAATGTCCCAACACAAAACGAATATAAAAAATAAAGAAACTCATGTTGCCCTAGCAGCTCACTCTATCGAGGAAGAGCATATTTTTGACTTTGATTCCGTCAAAATACTGGGTTTCGAAGGTAACACATTCAAGAGGCAAGTTTTAGAGTCTATTTTTATATTTCTCAATCAAACAGTGAATTCCAAGAGGGACTTCAAAACAACAGTCCTCACCTATAGGAATATAATAAAATAATTAATTTAAATATGTTAATTTCATTGTTTGGTATTAGATTTGCTCTTGTTTATATTTGTGAAAGAGAGAGGAAAAAAAATCAATGTATAAATTTATATTTGTTTATTTAAAAATTTCTTGTAATTATATTTTGGGAATTTATTAAAAACTATTAATATTAGCAAAGTATATAAGCCGCATAAATGAATTGGAAAGTTTATATTCAATCTGACTGGCGCTGAATGTAATTGTGATAGATCGTATTGAATAAAAAATTTTACATAAATGTCTATCAAAGAACTCAAGAGGGTTACTATTGACTAAACCCTAGGTAGTTATATTATACTCTATTTTAATGTCTTGATTTAAAAAATAATTTTTTTGTATAACCTATTGATGTTGTGTCTTTGTATACTCCATTATAGCCATGAAGATGGTCGCATAGTCGACCGAAACGTCGCTGTGGGTTTATTACCAATAAAGAAATAATAATAGCTGCTTGGCCTTTTTACTCATCCTTCTAAAAATTTTAGTCTCCCTAAAAAAAAAAAAATCTGGTGTGACTGGCGCACAGCACACAACTTTCTCTTACCCTTCGGTAAGAGAAAGTTGCGCACTGTGCTGGTCACACCAGATTTTTTGTGTCGAGATATATTTAGTTTCCGATAGCACCTTAGTTTCAAACTTGCATTTTAAATGTTGACTGCTTCAAATAAACTATGGTTATTTTTCAAAATTTTAATCTCATATTTGGACATTTTATACACAATATATAGATTCGTAAATAAATACAATATTTCATAAGAAATGGAAAAAAAAAATTTTAAATGCGTAAAAAGTTCCAAAGGGGACCCCCTTTTGAATCGAAATTAACATACAAATCCCTATAGGAAATTAACATTGTTCCTATGCGAAGATAAGGTGGAAAGGGAATTTAAAAAGAGTAGAGAGAGACGATAATGTTTGCAAGTGAGAGAGAGACATATATGTTTTCTTTGAAACAATTAAAGACACAAATAAATTAAAAATAAATGGGAATTTAAATAATAATTGATTTTTAATCTAATAAAAAGAAAAAGATTTAAATTCCGTTACCATGGCAACCATTTCTATCTTTCCTATGAAGAACAAGAGTAAAGTGGTCTTCAGAAGATTTCAACGGCAAAATGAGAATATACATTTTAAAGAGCATCTAAAAAATAATTGATTTTTGAATTTTAAAAAAATCCTTGGAGGGAATTTTGAGAAAATCGAAAAAAACTGAAAAAGTACATCAGTAAAGTACTAGTACTTTTTGGCCGATTTTGTTCAAAAGCTTATTTTGAGCGTGTGGGAAGGTACCTAAGTTAAATATAAAATTTCAATCCGGTAGCTCAATTCCTTCATGCTAAAAATCTGTCCACACATACAGACACACACACACACACACACACACATACACACACACACACACACACAGACCAATTTGCGGGACCCACTTTTTTGGACTCAGGGGACCTCAAAACATGTATATCCATCAAAATCTCGACATCGAATTTTTGACATGATCGCAATACTTTCTCTCCTATATATTTCATATATAGGCTAAGAGAAAGTAAAATTAGGTGTTAGCTGTGTCTTCTACACAGCCGGTGGCTTTTTAACGTGACACGTCTTTTGCTTGATTTCAAAAAAAAAAATTTTTCTCTTACCTATATTGAAATATAAAGAGAGAAAGTATTGTTTTTTTTGTTTTTTTTTACTAGTAGTTTGTTTTCATAAATAAACATGCTCAAACATTTTCATTGAAACAATATACACTCGCGGACAAAAAAATCGAGCCACCTATTTTTTTTTTTCAACTTCACTTATCTCTTGTTCAAGACATCCGAATGGAATAAAATTGGTGTCATATTTTAGGTAATTTATTGTAATTTAATAATAAAAATAAACTGTTTCATTTTGTTTTAAAACTTTTTGATTTATTGAAAAATAATACGAACATAAGAAAACTTGGTTATTCGAGATTATGAATAATTTCATTATTTTTAAAAATTATTCTAATTTTATTTTAAATCTTGAAACAAATCAATTTAAGTTAATATCAGAAATTTAGAAAGAGCATAAAGCACACTTTATTTCCAACTTAACATGGATACACCACCCGTGGTTGCCGCACAAGTTGTTGCGTTAATTCAAAGCGGACTATCACAGCGTATTGTGGCACAACAATTAAATTTAACTCGTTCATCAGTTCAAAGAATATACCAACGATATAATGAGACTGGATCTCATCACCGTCGCCCCGGGTCTGGAAGAAATCGTGTTACAACTCACATAGACGACCGCTTTATAACACTAACTGCACTGCGCGATCGACGGTTAAATGCAGTTCAAATTCGACAGAGACTACAGGACGCCCGGGGGATGGCTGTAAGTTCACGTACTGTGAGACGAAGGTTGCATGAACAAAATCTTAGGTCTCATAAAGCTGCAACTAGCCCAAAATTGACCACAGACCATCGCAAAGCCAGACTAAGATTCGCTCTTGAACACGTTGATTGGACTCGGGAACAATGGACCAGAGTTCTTTTCACGGACGAATCAAGAATATGTCTCCACGGCAATGATAAACGACAAAGAGTCTACCGACGCCCAGGAGAGCGATATGCCCCTTGTTGCATAACCGGGACGGTCAGTTTCGGAGGTGGTTCCATAATGGTATGGGGTGGAATATCCTTAGAAGCTAAAACAGATCTTGTTTTTATTGATGGGGGAGCCAATCCAAATAATCGGAGAGGACTAACGGCTATTCGCTATATTCAGGAAGTTCTTGAAAATCATGTAATGCCCTATGCTGGCTTTATCGGCGAAAACATGTTGTTTATGCATGATAATGCAAAACCTCACAGTGCTAAAATCGTGAAGTGTTATCTTCAAGAGGTCGGCATTCAAACAATGGAGTGGCCAGCACGCAGCCCGGACCTGAATCCTATAGAACATCTTTGGGATGAGCTAAAAAGAAGAGTTCGAGCCAGAAATAACTCTATAGAAACGATTGCTGAGCTAAAATTCGCGTTGGAAGAGGAATGGGAAAATATCCCACAGGATGCCATCTTTGGTTTAATTGCTTCAATGAAATCAAGAATGCAGGCAGTTATTAAGGCACGAGGGGGCAATACAAGATATTGAAGTAACATTTTTCAAAACAAAATTTTTTATTCTTAAGAAATAATGAAATTATTCATAATCTCGAATAACCAAGTTTTCTTATGTTTGTATTATTTTTCAATAAATCAAAAAGTTTTAAAACAAAATGAAACAGTTTATTTTTATTATTAAATTGCAATAAAATACCTAAAAAATAACACCAATTTTAATCCAATCGGATGCCTTGAATATGAGATAAGTGAAGTTGAAAAAAAAAAATAGGTGGCTCGATTTTTTTGTCCGCGAGTGTATGACAGGTGTGGCCAAACTTTTATCCATTAAGGGCGACATATGCTTAAAAAATGAGGTTTTTCGAAAAAAAATTAATTTTGGAGTTAATTACTCGGGATTTTTTTTATTTGTTCTATTAGAAGTTATCTTTCTGCTCTAAATGACATCTCATTTAGTCTGATCGGATTAGCCGTTCGGAATCTACAAGGGTTTAAAATTTCGAAAAACGAAATCCCGCCGAGTGCACTCATGCGGTAAAATGACGTCATATCAAAAAAAAGAAAAAAAGCCCTGGGGTATTGAACCACTCTTTCTAAAACTATATTTAGATTTAATGTAGCTTTTATGGTCAAGTAGCTAGGCGTTGCACAATTAGAGCTATTTTTCGATATTTTTTGCCTAAAAAATGAGGTTTTTCGAGAAAAAACCAATTTTGAAGTTAATTACTCGGGATTTTTTTATTTATTCTATTAGAGGTTATCTTTCTGCACTAAATGACATCTCATTTAGTCTGATCTGATTAGCCGTTCGGAATCTACAGGGGTTTAAAATTTCGAAAAACGAAATCCCGCCGAGTGCTCTCATGCGGTAAAATGACCTCATATCAAAAAAAAAGAAAAAAAGCCCTGGGGGTATTGAACCACTCTTTCTAAAACTATATTTAGATTTAATGTAGCTTTTATGGTCAAGTCGCTATGCGTTGCACAATTAGAGCTATTTTTCGATATTTTTTGCCTAAAAAATGAGGTTTTTCGAGAAAAAAACCAATTTTGAAGTTAATTACTCGGGATTTTTTTATTTATTCTATTAGAGGTTTTCTTTCTGCACCAAATGACATCCCATTTAGTCTGATCTGATTAGCCGTTCAGAATCTATAGGGGTTTAAACTTTCAAATTAGAATTTACCGCAGCGCGGTAAAATAAAATGATAGGAAAAAAATAAATGGTGAAATCTTTAGCTGAAAACTCAATCTTTCTAACCGTATATTTCTCATAATTATACCTCTTAAGACAGAGGAGTTATTCAAGCCAATAAACTTTTTCGTGCATGCCCCTCTAACATGCCACTATAGACACATGATTTGTAAGACGTTGTCACGTCAAAAGGTAAAATGATTTTCACGGGAGGGAAAAAAAATTCAAAAAAAAAAAAGTAAAATGAAAAAAAATTTTTATAGGAAATACAAGTTTCGGTTTCGGTTACGGTTTCGGCCGAAACTAAGGTTGAGGCCGAATATTCGGTTTCGGTTTCGGCTGAAAATCTTGTTTCGGTCGGACCCTAATTATAATAAAGCGGAGTAGTCGGATCACATAAATTTCTGTGGGCTCATATAGCTTTATTAATTCAATAGATTCTCCTTTGTTATTCATTTTGCCTCGTACCGAGTACACGTCATCCGTCTCAATTGAACGCACGTCTCAGACAGAGGGGCCTTTGAGCATGGACATTTATTTACCGACTTTATTTGGCTTGCAGGGAGGCTGCCTGTTTCATATTGTAGCCTATATATAATAATCCAGATAAATAATAATTATTACGATAGATACGTAGGGCTTATAGCTGGTAGTTCAATGAATTATTATCATACTTATATATAAAAGGCTAAGAGGGTGTCCGATGTGTGAAACAACCAATCAGGCCTCAGGGATAGCGCCATGGTAACAAAATATAAATATTTACCCATGTTTACGATTTTTTTTATTTATTTACATTTTGAATTCTAAAATATCGGCGTAAATTTTTTGTCTGTGTACCGGGAGAGTCCCGGAAAGGATATGATTCACAAAAAATCTTAAGTTCATGAATAATTAACCGCTAAAATAATCTCTACATATAAAAATGAAAAGGGAAAATGTATGTACCGGTATGTATATAAGTAGGCGAGCAAGGGGGTCCAGGGGGCGCAGCTCTCTGGCTAGACGGAAAGCCCCGCCGAAGGCGGGGCTTTGCGTCTAGTAACTATATAATTATTACGATGTCCGTCTGTCTGTCACACTCTGTTTGACCATTTGTAGTCGGAATTTTGAATTTTGTAGTTTTATAGAGAGTCCATGAAAAATACTCGGGTCCCGAAATTCCCAAATGAGTAGGTTCAAAATCCAGAATTTTCCTAAAGGCGGCTACACAGTAACATCTGCAAACTTGGCAAGTACAGTACGTGGTGCAATCTTTTTGTCCAAGCAAACTGTAGCGTCTGTAGGGAAATTTTGCGCAAGGCTTAAATAAAATCATCGGACTTCCTGGGATCCGAACCCGCGACTTTTGGTATACGAGTTTAGCACGCTAACCCCTACACCAAGTCCCGAGGGCTAATAAAAAGTTGAAATTATATTAAATCCTTCGCTGATAAGATGAATGTTTGACTTTTGGGAATCAAAAGCAGCCGTCTCTGTTATTGGCATTAAATTCTGATACCATTAGACAACAGATGTCTTCTCCTTGGCTTTTGTCTAATTTCCCTCCATTGTTACTTCTTATGATTAAATTTAGGATAATTTTGGCAAATTTGTACCGCAAGTAGCAAGGAAAGATATAGATAGAGAGGGGAACAGGTCGATATATCGGTCAAAGGCACATCTGTTACACGCGGTGGTGGTGGATGGGAGTTTATAAGCGAGGAGGGGGCGCCTGCGCCAGGCGCGGTCGATACCCTCGTACGCACGACGTGACTACGTACGAATCTACGTCTACGTACGCAACTGGCTGTTTAGTGTGCTGCTACTACTGCTGCGGGGGTGGCTCTAGAGGTCGTCCAACTTTACCTCCCTTTATTTTTTTTTCTTTTTCTTTTAATGAATCAGATAAAGAAAATTTCTCTCCCATTCCATGCAATTTATATCAAATTGGATTCTATAAAATTAAGATTCTGCCTTTATAATTTGTATCATTAAAATTTTTTTCCAATAGAGAGCTACATCTAATCGTTTTTAACAAGAGATCAATTCAGAGATATAACGAGAGGCGGACTTACGAACGTTAACATTTAAATAGAGATTCAGGTTTTTCATTAAACTCTTTATTTTAGCTATATCGCCTGCTGAGAATCATAGTGGCGAAAATCCAAAATTCAATTTTGGAGTTGAGCCTAGCAAACGAGGAGAAAGTGTTGCGATTATGTCAAA
Source organism: Euborellia annulipes (assembly GCA_023213315.1). Classification (NCBI taxonomy): domain Eukaryota; kingdom Metazoa; phylum Arthropoda; class Insecta; order Dermaptera; family Anisolabididae; genus Euborellia; species Euborellia annulipes. Next base: position 41,351 of record JAKCPI010031379.1, on the reverse strand, counting down.
AAAAGTGGGTCCCGCAAAATGGTCTGTCTGTGTGTCTGTCTGACTTTGAACAAAATATTGCAGCAACGAAAAGAGCTAGGAGGTTGAAATTTTATATTTGAGTTAGTAGTGAGAGACGCAGTTTTTCTTTTATTTTATTTCGAACTTACGCTGACGTTTCGATCCCGGTAGGAGCATTATTTTTGTTTAGAATTAAAAAGTAATAAATATTCAAATTTAACAATGAGTAATGGATGGTAAGAGAAGGAAAATAATTCTTATTATTAGATATTCTGGCCTCCAGGAGAGGAGTGTTGAGTGATTTGAGTCTCGTTTTTCAGTTTTTTTACTTTCTCTAACCCCTATATATGTTAATATATAGAGAGAGGAAGTACTGGATTCATGTCAAAAATTCGATGTCCGGATTTTGATGGATATACACGTTTTGAGGTCCCCTGAGTCCAAAAAAGTGGTTTTCGCGACATGGTCTGTCTGTCTGACTGTGTGTGTGTGACTGTGGACAAAATATTTCAAGAACGAAAAGAGCTGGGAGGTTGAAATTGTATATTTGGTAAGTAAAAGTAAAGTAACCTAAAGAGTACTAGTATTTTACTGATGTATTTTTTCAGTTTTTTTTTTTTTTTCGATTTTCTCAAAATTCGCTCCAACGATTTTTCCGGATTGTCCATTGGTGATATTTTTTTTATTTTTTCATCATCTAGGATTAAATTTTTGTTTAAAGCCACATTGAGTTTATTCATTTACACTATCCACTTTGATTAAATTTTTTAATGTGCACAGAATAGCTACACCATAATTCATCGTCTTTTATTGTATTTAATAAAAACTCCGAGTAACATGTGCAACTTTCTAATGGGATCGTAATTTTTTTTTTATTTTAAATAGGCATGACAATATAATAGAAGCGAGAAATTTATTTTTGAATATAAATTAAAGGAAAAAAAAAATAACCAAGTCAGCCATCGTAACAGATTAAAGTCATATTCTAGAGAACCTCTTAGATGAAATGCCTTAATATGAAAGGGATGAAATTTTTTATGTTTCTGTCATGTAAAAATTATATTTTTCATTTTAAAAAGAACATTCTTTACTTAAAATGACCTAACTTCGAAAGTTAATCTCTCTATTCTATCTTTTTCTAAATTAATATGTTTAAAAAAATCTGGTGTGTAAATTACACAATACATAAATTTCTCATAGTAATTGAAAGTTTTTGATTGGAAGATACTAATAGAGAAATTTTTGTGTTGACATGTATTTTTCAAAAATACATTAGGATTCAATATGTAAAATCATTACTATAACATAAAGCGCTAAACACTGACTTCCGTTTTATGTTCCTGTTTAGCATTCTCTCTCCCTAATTGGCCAAAGACAGAGAAAGTGGAGTCAGTGCGGGAAATTTAAAACTTCAAATCAGAGAGAGAAATTCAAAACTTTAAGTCCTAGAGGGGAATTTAAAACTTTAAGTTAGAGAGGGAAACTTGTGAGCAAGAATAAATTGATGAAAGCCGAAGGCGGGCAAGGGGTCCAGGAGGCGTAGCCCCCTGGTATGTTGTCTATAAATATATTACATTTATCACGAATGTTTTGTAAGCTTTTGTGGTTTGTATTACTATTACTATGGAAGTTTTTAATTATAGACCACAATTGTATTAATTATTTATTAAAAATATAAATAGTGTACAACGTTTCGACTGCTGATGCAGTAGTTTTCAAGTACTGTGCTCTGACTTAAATGATTACATTTTGTAACTTCAGCAACCATCTTTTTCATAAAGCGTGAAAATGAAGTGGTCTTCAAACAATATTGAGTGCAAAATGAGAAAATATATTGCAATATTTTAAAGAGCATTGATTTATGAAATTTAATCAAAATATTTTGAGAAAATCGAAAAAACTCAAAAAGTACATTCGTAAAGTACTCATAATTTTTGGCCTATTAAATTTTCATGCGTACCTAACTCAAATATAAAATACAAAAGGAATGGAGCAGGAGCAGCCAAATAATGTTAAAGCCTCTGATTATTCACAATCCAGCGAGACGTTTTGGGAAAACTTTAATGTTCTATCAACAGTCTTTCAAATTGTTTATGTACCAGAGTTGTCCTATGGGTATTATTATTATGTAATCAATGTCTGTGTGAGTTTTTCATTTAACTTATTCAGAGAGAATGATGAATTTTTGACTGCTCCTGCTCCCTTCCTTTTGTATAAATCAACAGTCACGTACTTCATTGGTTATGAAATCTCAATTTCAGTCTCAAGCTTTTTTGAAAACAAACAGCCCTGGAGGAAAAAATTGAAAAAGTTTATTATTTGCGTTATCTCTAAATAAAAGAATATTTATTAGTAATCACATCTCTATTTATTCATATAGAGATGATAAATAAAGCTTATTTTTACGATAAAGAGAAAAGTATTGTAATCAGGTTTTGCTAGAAATACGCGTTCCTAATTCCTAAAAAGTAGTCTGTAAGAGAAATTACAATTGAGAAAATAAAGGTATTTGACAAATTATTGATACCAAACATATCAAGCTTTCCACAAAATTATAGTCATATAATGGAATACGAAAGTTGGAATCATCCCTCTCCAAATATACAAAGGAACCAATTCTAGATGGCCTGAAGGACAGAAACTTGCACAAAATTAAATCAATTCAACGAACAAAGTAACAAAAGGGGCGTCTGAAGCCAAATATCCTCAGGCGTAATATTCAATTTAGGGGAAGAATGGGGCAACAATTGGGCTTATCGACTAAAGGAGGGCGAGTGAGAAAAGTTGCGAAGAATATCAGTTAAAGAGGAAAAAAGTAGAATAGAACAAATCTTTGCAATCCCAAACCTAAAGACTAAGTTCAAAAAAACTCTCGGGCCGTAGTATAGTAGCTAGCGTGCTGGCCTTCTATACCAAGGTTCGCGGGTTCGGATCCTAGGCAGCCCGATGATTTTATTTAAGCCATTTGGATACCAAATGGCTTAAATAAATATGCGTGGACCCCCAATAGATATATTCATAAATATCGGTTATCGTAAAAAGTCTGGGTTCAAGAGCGACGTCTAAACGTACTTTAAAAAAAAACTAGACTATTATAAGGAATTTTTCAATGCGTTTTTTTTTAAATGAATTAAATTCATAAGAGATTATTGGGACATCGAGCTATAATTTTTTTAATGACTTATTAAAAAATTATCGTAATTAATTTTTTTGTTTTCAAGCAAATACAAAAAAACAATCTGTCCCAATAATCTTTAATTTTTTTAAAATTTAAAAATGAATTTATTGTTATTACTAATCACATATTAATTAAGAAATTTTTAAAATAAGCTTAGATGATTTATTTAAAAAATCAACTGTCAAATTAGTTCAGCATTCTTGCAATAGATGGCAGGCTAGTTTAACAACTGATCCCCTAATAGCTTATATCTGGCCTATATTTATATATTTTTATGCTTTTATAAAAGATACCTAATATATAATAACATTTATAAAGTATTTATTGATAAAAGATCAGTGAAAATCAACCAAATGCATTAAATATTATTAGCTACCATTCTGACATCTCTTGGCAAATTTTTGAATTACTTGATTTTTTGGGCATACTTTTTATGACACACTACGCCATCTTATCGGGAAAAACATGCGTAACACCTTCGGTCCTATTCGGCCTTAAGACTTCTCTTATTTCAATGAAATCGCAACATAATTACTAATAATTACTATTGGGGCGACTCTCAGTTTATATCCTAAGAATTTGAGAGCTAAAAAAATGATCCCCTCAGCATTTGAATAAAAAAAGTTATATTATTAGTGTAATTTTAATACAAAAAAAAAAAGTATTGTGCATTTTTTCCTTTGGTTGTGTAATGTTTGTTTATTTGCTTTTTTTTTACTTTAGGCAAAGAGTGTTTTAGTTCGCCTGTGATTCACTGTAGACATTTCATGGAGTAAGTGACGTTTTGCATGATTCCACCCTGGTTTCTAAATAGCCTGGCCTTGGCTTACAAAGCAACGAACGCGCCTTGACATTGACAGGTCGATAGAAATCCCCCATGGGGGTGCTTTTTTTATTTTTATCGTGAGGTAATAATATTCCTAGGTGCAATTAGAGCAAGATTATCTACGTTTCTATCTTATATCTTTTGATTAATTTTCATTGTTACTATTTTCTTCATTTTATTTGCCACGATTCGAATTCTATCTCACCTTGAAAGAGAGACATAAATAGATGTAATTCTAAAGGAGAATATAAAATTAAGAATAAAATTTGTTTGTCAATAATTTTCACCAAAGACCTCTGGCTGGTCCGAGCCAGTTGGGGGCCCGACGAAATTACAAAATAATTCATAATAAAGAAATTTCATTATGTGAATTTAAAATCAAAAAGAAATTAGAAAAAAAGAAATAATAATAAAAAAAATAGACGGCAATTTGAAATCAATTGGCTGTCTCTGTCGACATGAGCTAATTGAAAATAAAACTGACTGCCAGTTCGTTATTAATAGCGTCAGTTCGTTTTCTATTGGATCGTTCGGTTAACAAAACAAACACCGACAGCAGCAGGCTCTCCGTTGATGATGAAGGCCTTAGCTCTTATTAGAAACAGCTATCGATTAAAAATATAAATTAAAAAATTATTGAAAATATCAATAAGTTTAATTTAGAGGTCTTTTTTGAAATTTTCATTTTAATGTAGAATTATTTTTTACCTAAAAGGAATATAATCTCGGAACGTTATTTTTACTTTCGCTTACCTCTATATATGTTAATATATAGAAAAAGTATTGAATTCATATCAAAAATTCGATGTCGAGATTTTGATGGATATACTCGTTTTGAGGTCCCCTGAATCCAAAAACAGTGGTTTTCGCAACATGGTCTGTCTGTGTGTCTGAGAACAAAATATCTCAAGAACAAAAAGGGCTATGAGGTTGAAATTTTAAATTTAAGTTAGGTACCCCCCCCCCTGGACAAAATTTTGAGTGAATATTACAACATTTTACTATATCAGTTTTTAATTTCTCTTACCTATATGTATATGTTAATATACATATATATAGAGAGAGAAAGTATTGTATCCATGTCAAAAATTCGATGTCGAGATTTTGATAGATCTTCACGTTTTGAGGTCCCCTGAATCCAAAAAGTGGTTTTCGCGACATGGTTTGTCTGTCTGTCTGTCTGGGTTCAATTTAAAACATGAAGGAATTGAGCTAGGAGGTTGAAATTTTATATTTAAGTTAGGTTCTCTCTTAGGGCGTGAAAATTAGCTTTTAATCAAAATCGGCCAAAGAGTACTAGTACTTTACTGATGTACTTTTTCAGTTTTTTTCGATTTTCTCAAAATACGCTCTAACGATTTTGAATTAAATTCAAAAATCAATTATTTTTTAGATGCTCTTTAAAAGTATATTCTCATTTAGGCATTGAAATCTTCTGAAGAGCACTTTACTCTTGTACTCCATAGAAAAGATAGGAGAAATGGTTGCCATGGTAACAAAATATATATATTTTCCCATGTTTATAAATTTTACATTGCCTCCGAGTTTGGCGTAGTAGGTAGCGTGCCCACCTCCTATACCAAACGTCTTCATACATACACTTCATAGAGAAGATAGAAGAAATGGTTGCCATGGTAACAAAATATAAATGTTTTCCCATACTTATAAATTTTACATCTTGAATTCTAATATATCGGCGGAAACTAAATATATGTCGACACGAAAAATCTGGTGTGACAAGCACAGTACACAGCTTTCGATTACCGAAGGTAAGAGAAAGTTGTGTGCTGTGCGACCAGTCACACCATACTTTTTTCTAGAGAATGTATAAGAAAATGAAAATGTTAGAGCCATTAAATTGACTTAATTATCTTTCAGAGTGATGTTTAAATTTAAGCCTAGAGTTTGCGGCATCTCACATATGGAGAGGTTAATGTTAAACGAATTTCGTAGCACATCTCATATTTCATTTTAACAGTAGAGCTAAGAGATTATTGTTGAATTAGCAATTTATAATTTAATCTTGGTTAACTCCTTGTCAAATGTTTTGAATATCAGTCTAATATATTAATGTTAGGATTAGCAGGTGAAAGTAAAAAGCAAATATGTTCTATTTATCTATACTTTCTTGTTCAAATATTGTTTTTTAGTAATTTTTCCAGTTTTTATAAGTAACATATATTTGTAAGTGAAAAAATTTATTTTAGATATCATTTAAAAGGGTTTGCTATAAAAAGAAAAAGTTAATATTTATCTAAGATTTAGAATCATATTCTGAAAACTTTTGTAAGAACATTTTATTATAACTGACAGTTTGGTATAGAAAAGTTATTACCTATAAAAATGAACCTATTTTTTTCTAACCTACGTCACGCCATACCTTTAGGTCAAATGTTAAAAGAAGAAATATCTTTCTTGTATTTCACAAGAGAAATATAACAATAATAACAAATATTCCAACATAAAAATAATATAATATAAAAAATATTGTCTTGCAAAATATCTAAAATTCTTGTTCCAAAGCAGCTCAGAAGATGGTCCGTACCCTAGACCGAAATGTCAGCTGAGCTGATTAAATTGTTAAATGAAAAAACAATAGCTGTATTTCTCATTAATCTCATCGCTTTTTCCAAAAATTCTTGTTAAACTTTGATTAAAATTATTTTTTGTTTCTATTAATTATTTTTTTAAAGTCTTTTCAGTATCTTAGACCTTATAGATTTTATTTACTTGGTAATTGAAAGTTGTGTTCTATGCTTAACACACCAGATTTTTTTGTGTTTTTTTGACATGAATCCAATACTTCCTCTCTCTATTAAGAGTGAAGAGATTGGAAAAATATGTTCTAAATTAACAATAAAATAGTTAATAATAGATGTACAAATTGTACAAAAAAAATTATACGGGGATTTTTTTATTTTTTATTATATTTAAGGTCTTTTTCGGAACGGAGGCTATTTAGACCCCGTCTCTATTTATTTCAATTAATTGAAATTGATATAAATTGTCGCATGAGTCGGGATGCGAACCCGCGACCCTTGATACAGAAGGGCAGCACGATAACCACTACACCAAGGCCCGAGGGGTAAATTTTTTTCTTAACACTTTTCCCACACACATACACACAGTCTTTTCGGCAACTTGGGCCATATAAGACTTTTTACGATACTCAGTATTTTAGTAATTATCTATTGGGAGTCCAGGCATTCTTATTTAAGCTATTTGGTAGGATAAAATTTAGTTGGTAATTTATATCATCAAAATAAGTTATTAAGTAGGCCTATATTAATTCATTATTTTAGATTCACTGAATTTGTTGTGTTCTTTGAATATATTAGATAGAAAAGTTTCAAATTTCAATTATCTGAATAAGATATTTTTTTACCTAAGAAATGAAATGTAACAAGACACTTTTAAAGGAGTTTTCTTATTATCTCTTCAATAATCATACAGTGGATTGGCAAATTCGGGAAATTAAGTTAGTGTAAAATATTATTTTCTTGTTTAGAGATTAAAGAAGGCAAATAAATCTGTTTGAAATATTATTGTTTTAGATCAGAAGAACTCGCCATTATATGTATACCAGGGCTACTCCTTATGATCCTTTACCTTTGTGAGTCTATATTCAAAGTTTATTCAAAATATGATAGGGGAACTTAATGAGACATCCTACATAAACTTTACTGTTTTATTTAAATTGACAGTCAATTCCCCTAAACAGTTTTTTTTTTTTTGTTTTTTAAATACCGAAATGAATCAAGAGCTAGGGGTGATGTCGCAATTAATTCCAAACAAAAATAATCAATTAAAAGGGTTTAATAATGTTACTACTACATACAAGTCATTAATATGAAGTCACACCTTCAGGGTCTATTGAGGATGTCTCAGGAAGCCCCAGGGTGATATACAAGCCACGAAGACTGAAATTAGTTGTTTTTTTTTTCAGATCTCTTATATTATTCAAAATGTAAATTAAATATTGACCTGGATAAGAATAAAGTTTAAATTTAATAACACGGGAATAAATGTTTATCTCCAGGAAAAACAAAGAAGTGTAAACATAAACAGATTCACTTTTTCTCCTTCTAAATTAATAACAATATGGATTTTTTTATAAAAAATTATTCGAGTGAATGTAATTTTTGTTTAATTAAAATTATAATATTATAAGTCTAAAGATTATTTTACCTAAATAGTAGATCCACTTTGGAACTTATTTTCGCGCCTCAGGGAGGTACAGTGAGGGACATAATAAGTTCCACCTAACTCTTGTGATTATTTCATTGTTTTTATAAAAGAAAATGAAAATCTTTATATGAAGTTTGAACCATGAAAGTTTCCATTAAAAAATATATAGGCTAATATTTTTTTAAAAACAATGAAATCATCACAAGTAGAAAACGCATGTGTGGGACTTAATATTGTCCCTCACTGTACCTAGCTTACTTGTTAAATATAAAATTTCAAACACGATTTATACCAAAAATGTTTTTATTGAATAAAAAAACTAACATGTTGTCGAATGAACAAAATAGATCCTTAATTAAGAGAATTGTTACTTCTTTAAGAAAGTAAATTCAATTTAATTCATTAGGGAAAACAAAGTGTTTATTTACTTGAAGAGTAAAAGAAAACGCCTTAATTACCGTTGTTTAATTCATTATTAAATTACAATAGATAGAGAAAAAATCGGATAAGTTATTACAAATCTTCTCTTTAATTATCTTGAATGTATTCATTATTTTAAAAATCTGGTGTGACTGGTCGCAGAGCACACAACTTTATCTTACCTTAGGTAATCGAAAGTTGTTTGCTGTGCTTGTCACAACAGATTTTTTGTGTCGACATATATTTAGTTTCCACCGATATATTCAAAATTCCAAATTTTAAAAAACATCTAAAAAATAATTGATTTTTGAATTTTAATCAAAATCGTTGGAGCGAATTTTGAGAAAATAGAAAAAAACTGAAAAAGTACATCAGTAAAGTACTAGTACTCTCAGTGGCGGTCGCCCATAGGGACTCTCGGACGCCGCCCCTCCTAAAGATTTGAAAAAGTAAAAAATAATTAAACACCCATTCAATTATAATTATACATCTAACTAACCAAAGTGTTTTATCAGTCGCGTACATCGAAAATATAGGGAAAAAACAGGCAAAAATAGCGCGAAAAGTGCGTATTTATAGCCGTCGGGCGCTGTCCTGAACGCCCCAATCCATCAACATGCAGTTATACGGAGAGATGTGGTGGGGGCTGCTGGTGCTATGACGCGTGTAAGCTTGAGCCGAATGGGGCTTTGGAACGCCGTCCGACATCGCAGAGCGAAGATCACTAGTCGCCGCACAGCGCGCCGCGTTCCTTAACTTTTAACCGCATTCTAAGTGTTTAACGAATGTGATTGGTATGTAGTGTGATTTAGTGTGTATGGTTTAGTGTTCTCTTGGGTCCTGTCCCCCCGGTGGTGCGCCCCCCCATTAACTCACACCCCACTGAGTACTCTTTGGCCGATTTTGATTAAAAGCTTATTTTCACGCCTCAGGTGGGTGCCTAACTAAAATTTCAACCTCCTAGCTCAATTCCTTCATGCATTAAACTGAACCCAGACAGACAGACAGACCATGTCGCGAAAACTACTTTTTTTGTTTCAGGGGACCTCAAAACGTGTATATCCATCAAAATCTCGACATCGAACTTTTGACATAAATCCAATACTTTCTATATACAGTAGATATATACATAGGTAAGAGAAAGTAAAAATAGACTAAAAAAAATTACAAATTTCAAGAAAAAAGTTGAAATTCAATTTCAACTAGAAGTTTATATCAGTAATGAGAAATATATTTCGGGTCGAAAAGTCTTATGATTTCAAACCAAGTAAAATAGAAATTAAATAATAAAGCAAAGCCGTCACCTTGACACTAAAACTAGACATTTTTTTGAGTTATCTACTTTAAACTTGCCTAACGTGACAAAATATCATTGCCAAACTACTTGTTGAAATTACTTTATACTACGCTCTGTGAAATATCCAATTGACTAGAGCGTATACGTAGGTTTAAAGTAAATAACTCAAATCTGAGAAAATCTGAGAAAAAGTTGCTTATAGTCGGGAGAGCTGGCGACAAAAATGGGCAAGAGTTTTCTTGAAGGCTAATATTTTCAGAATAGGTTGCATTTTAGTGATGGAAAGATACTCTAGAGTCAGCACTTTGAGTGCCGGGGCCTTTGGCGGGAATAAGCCGGTAAAGATGCGGAAAGATGATTTCTCGCAAATATCTCGAAAACTATGCGGTTTTCCGCAAAAATTCATCTATACAAAAATAATCGAAATTAAATTACAAACAAAAATAGTTTAGTAGGCCTACATAATCACGCTAAAGTGAACAGTTCAGGAGATATAGAGTGGTAATATTTGTAATTCATATAAAGGTTGTCATGCTAACAAGATATAAATACTGTATTTCTCTATCTCAGTGTTTCCTTTCACTTTAGCATGATTATGTACTAGACCATTTTTGTTTGTAATTTAATTTAAATTATTTTTGTATAGATGAATTCTCTTTTAGTTCCTGAGATATTTTGTTTGCAGACAGACACACAGACATACCATGTCGCGAAAACCACTTTTTGTATTCAGGGGACCATAAAACGGGAAGATTAATCAAAATCTCGACATCGAATTTTTGATATGAATCTAATACTTTTTCTCTATATATTTCATATATGAGGTAGGAGAAAGTAAAAATTACATCCAAATTTGAGATGGTTACGTGGCTGGGTGATTTGACATGGAATAACCCCTCTATTAGAGTATTTTTGTAAATCCGTATCTTTGAGTCTTTGAATGTGCTACCTCGAGATATCTGTTTGAAATTATTTCTTTGTATTTAATAGTCGGAATGAATAATTTGAATTGGAGCCAAACAAAACTTGTATTTCCATCAAAACCCAACATCAAATTTTTGTAATACATATATAAAGTAGAGAGCTTTGAAATTTATTTGCACTTATTTTTCTCTATTTAGGAAAATCGATTTTTCCAAGATGGCTCTTAAAAAAAAGTTCAATAAAGAGAGAAGGTCATTTTATCTCTTTTTATAGCCGAATAACCTAATGTCTTATAACTTTCAACTTATTTCTTTTTAGCTCCGACCTTGTTGTTTTCTTAACAATATTGTTTATAGTGGCGAGATGAGTTATACTCATGGTCAAAAAAGACCATTTTCTATAATAAATAAGCCAGCCAGCCTTTTCTTTGATAGCGGTTTATTTCTTTTAACGAATAAATGGACTTGAATTTGAAAAATGAAATCATGTTCACAATCATTTTTTGCCAACTAATTTTATCCATATTGTGAATTGAATTCACGGAAGTTGAGAGTGGTGTGGTTTCAGATACTTGTGAGAGAAAATTTATACAGAATTAAAAAAATTTAATTAACTACGTAGTTGAAGACTTGGAGTAGAGTTAATAATATAAACTCCTAAACAATAAGAGGCTAAAGGAGCAATCTTAATAAGCCAGATATGTACTTTATTTAGAAAAATGGTACAAAAAAAGTAAAGCTTATTCTCGATTTGTAATTTCTCACAAATGTTCTTCACTGCCCCCAAGAACGATGCCGATGCGGGGTTGAATCCCTCCCAAACACGCTTCAGCAGATCGGTTGACACAGATGCTACTACCGTAGTCTTCAAATCTTCCAAGGTTGTAGGCATTGGGGGAACAAAGACTTGATCTTTGACATAACCCCATAGAAAAAAGTCACAAGGCGTTAGGGAACGAGGGCGATCGAGGGAACCAGGCACAGAGATTCAAATCCTGGCTACCCGCTTGGCCTATCCTCGCAGGACATAACGCCTTGTGACTTCTTTCTATGGGGTTATGTAAAGCATCGAGTCTTTGTTCCCCCAATGCCAATAAACTAGGAAGATTTGAAGACTCGCATCACAACGGCATTAGCGTTTGTGTCAGCTAATTTGTTGAAGCGTGTTTGGGAGGAATTCGAGTACCGCCTCGACATCGTTCTTCCTACGAGTGGCAGCCATTTGGAGAATATTACAAATCGAGAATAAGCTTTACTTTTTTTGTATAGTAATTTCTAAATAAAGTTATTGACAGTCAAAATCAGTGTATTATTTTAGGAACGCCCTATGGTATGTCTTTGTGATAGTAGTATCGTTGAGACAAAGTAAAAAAATAAAAAATACTCCACAAATTTTACCAGTCAAATGTATTGTATTATAGCCGTGCCAGGCTTCTGTTTCGGCTCCTTGTCTATGCCATCTTTAGAGTCGGTTTGCGAGAATAAATGAAATTCCAATATTAGTGTCATACATTCTCATCAACGAAGGAATTCCTTAATTCATTCTTTCGTTGTCCTCATGAGCGCTGATTCATTTATTCTCTGGCCTATACAAGGAGTAGAAACAACAGCCTGGTACGGTTATAATAAAATACAGTGAATAAAAAATGAAGTTTCTTTGGAATAGTCAAAAAAATAGGCTTATTTATTGGAATATTTAAAATAATTTTAGAATCCCTATTTATATTAGATGTCAGTGCTGACATGCTTTTCAGATATCGATAATTTAGGAGAGCTGCAAGTGCTGTTGACAAGTGAACATAATCGTTCCGATTGTTTGCTCTACATATATTCTATTCTAGGGAGATTCATGCATGGTCAGGAGGGGCGAGGAGGGGACAAATATGTATTAAAAAAAAGGGCCCAGGTTCCTTAATAGCTCAAAGATGATCAATTTAATAATTAAAGTAGTCTAATCTTGGTTTAATTTACTTTTTCTTTTCATAAAACTTTTTCTAATGTTTCTTTTCAATTTGCAATTATCCATTCAATATTTTAATATAATATAATTCTAGTTATTGAATAAACTTTGTTAAGTAAACAATTTTTATGGCGTTTTTATTAAAAATCGGACATTAAATTTTTAAATTAAATTTTACGAGGATAACTTTTAATAAGGCTATTGCTTGCATTGCCTTTAAATGGTTTAAAGATCTAATTCATAAGATAGGACGAGGAATTTCTCTCTCCCTTCTCATTTTCTCGGTCTTCGCTAACTTTTTTCGGACATTGAAATTTGTTAATTTTGAGTTTCAACTTTCCTAATGAGGTTGCCACCCTCTCTTTTTTTTTAATGTTTCGCACTTCATTTCCTCTTAAAACTAGAAAGAAGTTTAATTTCAATTTAATCTCATCAAAATATGCTAATCTTTGCGATAGAGATTAATCACGCTTTGATTTTTATCACAAATTTAACATAGGCGAGGAATTCTTGTTAATATATGCAGACGTTCTTGAGAGAACGAGTTGAGAGATTTGTTCAGAAATAGGTCAGACCAAATTTAGCGCCGCCATTCAGAAAGAGCTCAATCGTATTCACAATTCATCCATGAGAATAGCGAAATATTATTATCTCATTAAGTTCAAATGATTCTCAAATCACAACAGCGATTAGTCATGTGGAAATTTTTTTTTGTGACTTCTAAATATTTAAAAAATCTCTTCTCCAATATCCTTTAATATTAAGAATGCTGTTATGACAATATTTGTTCAATTTTTTTTCTTCCCTTCGCTATCTATATGTTTAAAATTTCCAATATCGGAATATCTTTAACAAATTAATTTTTGATGGGAATTAAAATATAAACTTCATTTTTTTGAATAGTTAAAGAATTATTAAGAATTTAATTCAAGTGCATATCTTGTATTTATAGTCTTTTATTCAAAGGTGCAAAAAGGCTATATATATATTTAACGCTCTATTTTGATGTAAATATATGTTTTGATTGTAAGTGAGGGTTTTAATTAAGCATGAAGGAAATGAGCTACGAGGTTGAAATTTTATATTTAAGTAAGGTACCCTCCCGGGTAGTTTAAATAAGCTTTTGAATAAAATAAAAGTAGCCTACTAGTCAAGTTTAAGGATTGCGGTGTGGGTTTCAAGTGAAACATTTTGTCCTAAGGTTGTTTTTATGTCTTGAAGCTTTGAAGCACCAAAAATGGTTATAATAATAATATAATAAATGGTTTTATCTTCCAATTTAATTATTATTAGTTGGAAAGGAGATAGGTCTTTTCAGCCCAAATAAAATATATAAATAATGTATATATTTATTTATTAAAATCTGTTAGATCTCAGACCGTCGGGTTTCGGCTGCTTTGCTGTAAGCCTTCCTCAGTGAGGACTGGATCTAAATGGTAGAATATAATAATTTAAAATTAAGTAATTGATTTTATTAGAAATTATAAATTATATATTTACCTATCAGGTGAGTATTATATTCGCAGGTAAATATATAATTTATAATTTCTAATAAAATCAATTACTTAATTTTAAATTATTATATTCTACCATTTAGATTCAGTCCTCACTGAGGAAGACTTACAGCAGAGTAGCCGAAACCCGACGGTCTGAGATCTTCAGTGGCGTACCGAGGAGGTGGGGGAGGTGGGCGGTCCACCCCAGGTCCCGAGCCGGCGGCCCCCAAATATTTATAAAAAAAAAATTTAATAAATTTCTCTTGGCCCCCTCTCCCTCTAACAAAATTTATAAAAAAAAATTTAATGCAAATTTCTCTTTGAGAGGCTCTGACTCCTTGGACTTCAGGGATAATCGGTATTTTAAAAATGTTTTTGTGTATGGAGAAAAGGGATATTTAAAGATGAGCACCCCCCAAAAAAAAAAAAAATTCAATATAAGGCCCCCCTCTTCTAGTGCCGCCCCAGGCCCCCAACTGCCTCGGTACCCCTCTGAATAAAATATATATATTTTATTTGGGCTGAAGAAACCAATCTCCTTTCCAACTACTATTTGCACAGTCCTGGTGAGTTTAATCTTAATTATTGTCATTTTTTATAAACAATTCAATTATTGGTTAATATTCAAATTAGATAAAAATAAATTTAAAATGTAATATCTAGTACGTTTTATAATATAATATGATTTAAAAGCCATTTAAATATATAAAGGATTCTAGATTGGAAGCGGAATGTTTTGCAAAAGTGTGCGTGAGTGTGAAAGAGAGAAGGAATAGCAGTAGAGTTCATTTCCAATCTATTCTATAAAGTGAACTACATATAAAGTAGGCAAGTGGATATTGGCAGATTTTTGTTTGCTCTTTCTCTCTTTTTCCTCTTTTCTAAAGGGAACAAACGCCGGATGAATTATTAATAACCCCCACCAAGCTCAGCCCGTAATTTCATCTTTATTTAATGCAAAAAAAAAAAATGAAAAATTTATATTAAGATTTAAATATATTTATGTGATAGCAACAATTGTTTAAACATTGTTCGTGAGCAATAAAAAAAACAACTAGGTTCAATAAAAACAGGGGCTTATATATTTTTTTCGGAAGGGGAGGCGAACTCATATTTGAAAATACCACTATACTAACTCTCCTCCACTATAATAGGTTTGTTCAATTCACTTGCCATGGTAAAAAGTGCACTATCTTGGTCAAAAGGTGCAAGTTTTGCAATCGTGCAAAAAATGAAACGAACAGAATGCAGGGCAAAATGTGTAAAGATAGACGGACATTAGCGAATTAAACAGTAAGTATATAATATAAGAAAGATAGACATTTCATTTTTTCGATGGCTCCTGAGAAGAGAAGATTGAACCCTCAGCACATTTTTGCCACTGGTAAGAATTGTAAGCTCCCCGAAGCAAATATTATAAAAGCCCTAAAGCGAATACAAATGTTTGGTGACCCTTAGAGCGAAATTTGCTTCTCGTTGAGCGATAAAATTTATATAGACTATTGTGTCTATGAAAAATTTAAATAAATATGAACTGACTTTAATTGAATTCAAAGCCAAAAAGTACATTAAAAAAATCTGGTGTGACTGGCGCACAGCACACAACTTTCTCTTACCTTCGGTAATCGAAAGTTGTGTTCTGTGCTTGTCACACCAGATTTTTTGTGTCGACATTTATTTAGTTCCCGACAGTACGGAACATTTGAATTCAGATGTAAAATTTATAAGTATGGGAAAATATTTATATTTTGTTACCATGGCAACCATTTCTCCTATCTTCCCTATGAAATACAAGAGTAAAGTGGTCTTCAGAAGATTTCAATCGCAAAATGAGAATATACATTTTAAAGAACATCTAAAAAATAATTGATTTTTGAATTTAAAAAAAAATCGTTGGAGCAAATTTTGAGAAAATCGAAAAAAACTGAAAAAGTACATCAGTAAAGTACTAGTACTCTTTGGCCGATTTTGATTAAAAGCTTATTTTTCCGGTCCCGGGAGGTGTTTAACTTAAATATAAAATTTCAACCTCGTAGCTCAATTCCTTCATCCTTAAAATTGAACACACACCCACCCACCCACACACCCACACACAGACACACAGACAGACCATGTCGCGAAAACCACTTTTTTGGATTCAGGGGACCTCAAAACGTGAAGATCCATCAAAATCTCGACATCGAATTTTTGACATGAATCCAATACTTTCTCTCTATATATATATTACATATATACATAGGTAAGAGAAAGTAAAAATAAATTGGAATTGTCTGTTTAAATTTTTAAAATTATGGAACGTATTAACCGAGTTAGGCATTCGTTATTTAAGTCAATTCCAAAAAAAAAGTATCGTTTATATCAGGGGTTTATAAGCGGGGGGGGGGGCAGGGGGGCAAGGGGGGCCCGGACCCCCCTGAAATTTTCCAAATCCATATACACATATACATATAAAGGGATATACAGACATTAGCGGGTCTCGCCCCCCCCCCTCCCGAAATGTTTGATCGGCCCGGCAGTGCGAAAAATATAGCCCTGTAAAAAAAATTTTTCCGGCAGGGTGAAAAACTTTGGTTCCGCAAAAGGGGTAATGTATCGTAAAAGATAAAATGATTTTCACGGCCGGAGAAAAAAATTTTCCGCAGGGCGGAAAACTTTGGTTCAGCAAAAACAAAATTTTTCTTCAAAAATGTAGTTTCTTTAAAAAAAAATTTCCCGCTGAAAAATTTTTCAGTTCAGGCCCCTTCCCCCCCCCCCGAAAAAAATTTCTTTATACGCCCCTGGTTTATATTGATAAAAACTCAGAAAGAGCAAAAAAATTGATGAATGGATTTAATGGGGATGTTTTCTTATCTTTTTCTTTAATAGTGGATATAAATTAACCATGGTTTTTAACTACGTAATTAAACTCCACAAAAGGAGAAAACTCGGAATTACTAAAATGGGGCTTACTCCAACTAATTATAACTTAAAAAATGAAATAATCTAAAATTGAATAAATGCATAATATTATTTTGCTTGGTTCTGATGAAATACAAATGGTGCACGAAACGTCATCATCAAGAATATCTAGTTTGGGTGTATCCAAGACCCTAAATTAAAAAGAATATTTTCACGCCGTACATGAAAAATTGGATTAGCATATAAACAGAGCTTATAGCTGGTTTTCTAGTTTAAAAGAAACTCTTCATCCATTGGTTTATCTATCACGATTGAAAGCGATATAAGAAGAAAATTACAGCTAGTTTGTATCTAAGGTTTGGCAAAAGAGGCCCCGCCAAGGGCTTCCAAAGGGCAGGAAATTGGGTTGAGGAAAGCAAACTTTTTTTTTAGTTATCTAACAAATGTCCAAATAGAAAGAATATAAAACATCCAAAAGTACCTAAATAACATTAGGTAAAAAAAATGTATTAGGTCTCAAAGATGGCCTAGCTAATTGATAAATAAGCTGGGAATCGAGACTGTATTATTGAGAATATGGAGAACTGAGTTCCGAGCTCCTACTGTACAAAATTGCCAGATTGTACCGTATAAAACAAATCTCCCGTGTGAATCAATGTAAAAATTCGTACTCATGAAGAGTGAAAAATATAAAATCTCCTTAAAATATGTTCACGATACCATTAGTTCTGCTCACTTCCCAAATAGGGAAAGAAAATTAAAAAATCTGGTGAGACAGCACTAGGGTTTGGACACCGGTGGAAACCGAAACCGGTATACCGGTTTTTTGGCTAATTTTCAAAAACCGAGAAACCGAGTTTTTCCCGAAAAACCGAATTCGGTTTTTTTTTTTTTAATTTTTTCTTCATTAATACTTGTATTCAAATTTAGCCCGTGATCCATGGCTCAGAGAGAAGATATTACAATAGCTTCTAGTAGCTTGGGGTTTCGGGTTCGCTTCCCGTTCCAAGCGAGAAAAATATATTTCATTTGAATTGGCTATCAATCATTTGAAATAAATAGAGATGGGGTTTTAGATGCCGAAAAAGACCTTGGACAAATAAAAAAAAAAAAAAATTATAGATTATTTATATTTTTTCTCCTTTTTTTCTAGTACTTAAATAATCTATAGATCTTTATAATAATAGCGGAGTGTCGGTCTATCCGTCCGTCTGTCTCGCTCTGTTTGGCCAACTTTCCGTTGGAATTTTGAAACCGAAATTTTGCAGTCTTATAGAGGACGTTATGGAGAGTCCAGGAAAAATACTCGGGTCCCGAAATTCCTACAATTTTTTGAGTTATTAATTCATAAAGTTACGATTTCTCCCATAGGAAATGTATAGAGAAATTTATGTATTTTTTGTATTCTATGAATGTAAACAAATCCTCAAGCAGGCACTGGATCAGAATAGTAGTAATAATAATTTTTTTTGGGCTCGGATCCCAGGCAGTCCGATGATTTTATTTAAGCCATTTGGAGTGGCAGGCAAGGGCGGGGTTATTAAAAAATAATTCTATAAAATTTTGCTTTGAGTATTTTTTTATTTTTTTTTTCCTTGATTTACATTTGAAAAAAAAAACGGTTTAAAACCGGTTTACCGGTTTTCCGCTTTGTGAAAAACCGAAAAACCGGTTTTCAAAATTTTCCGGTTTTTTCCAAACCCTAGACAGCACAGTACACAACTTTCAATTACCGAAGCAAAGCGAAAGTTGTGCACCGTGCTGCAAACACCAGATTTTTTGTCACGAGACATTTAGTTTCCCAGAGCACCTTAGTTTCAAACTTGACCACTTGAAAATAATTTGTACAAAAAATCGAAACTTTAGTTAAACGCTGAGTTGCCCAATAATTTTTTTTAGTAGGTGAGAGAATAATATTTTGGATATTATTAATAAAATTCTTTTTGTTTGGATTAAAATAAAAAAAATTTTCAGCTATTCATTCCAGGATCTCTTCAACTTTAATAGAAATGTGATGTGAGTTTAAAATGTATCTAGAGAAATCCGTGGATTCTAAGCCATTGATATTTTATTCAAATAGAGCAGTGATAAAACCCAAATAATATCAATTTATTTATTTGACAAATGAGAAAATTAATTCTATATATAAAATGATAACTCACTTCACTTGTTCATTGATAATCACTCTAATAAAAAATGTAATATTCACAAATTATCAACTAAATGAATATTTAATGAATTTATCAAAAAATAAGTAATTTATTAAAGAAATATTGAAATATAAAAATTAATAAAAATAAAATGATAGATGTCAATTTGGGTTTTGAAATAAGGGAATCATACAAATAGAATAATAGTTGACATGTGAATATTCCATTTTTACTTTTTATTTTACTTATCAATGATTAATTGATTTGATTCAAACGCAAATATTGTTTAATAAAACAAACCTTTTTGGAAGATGCTGCAAGGAGCCCCGGGTGGATGACACATATTTCTCAAGCTGCATTCTGACCCAATGTTGAAAGACACACACATAATTATATAAAAAACACTACACTGAACACTAATAAATAAATTCACTAATAAAAAAATTCACTTTAGAATATTTTATAGTTGAAAAGATCGATATTTATGCGCGGGCAAAAATGGAGCGAACGGAGGCCGAATGGCCGGGAGGCTTGCAGGTGACTCGCTAGTCAATTGACTTTTCCTTATTCAATTTATTTATTTTATTTTTTTTTTTTAATAAGATATTAATTCTTTTATTAATATGGAAAATTAAAAAATAATTTATAAGTACGAAGTAGTTGAATTTTTTTATATTAAATAAGCGAGAGGGAAATTTAAAGTTTTTTTCAAAAAATATTTTTATTGATTTACGATATTATTGTTGGATAAGATATCTAAAATTAATATTCTTTGATTACCAAATGGCTTAATTAAGAATGCCTGAACCAGCAATAGATATATTAAACATAATTCGAAATAAGTAGAAATTTTGTATAATCAATAAAAACAGCTGATGACATACGTATGAAAAATTTTACCAAATTTTATTAAAACTAAACAAATTTATTCAAAGAGAGTATTTTTCCCAATTAAGAAACGTAGATACTATATGTTAGCTGTTTTCATCAGCTGTTTTTATTGATTATATAAAATTTCTACTTATTTCGAAGACAAGACCAGAGTATTTAATATAGTATTAACGTTTCTTAATTGGGAAAAATACTCTCTTTGAATAAATTTGTTTAGTTTTAATAAAATTTGAAAAAATATTTCATATGTCAATCTCATCAGCTGCTTTCATCAGCTGTTTTTATTGATTATATAAAATTTCTACTTATTTCGAAGACAAGACCAGAGTATTTAATATAGTATTAACGATTCTTAATTGGGAAAAATACTCTCTTTGAATAAATTTGTTTAGTTTTAATAAAATTTGAAAAAAACTTTTCATATGTCAATCTCATCAGCTTTTTTCAGATTATATAAAATTTCTACTTATTTCGAAGACAAGACCAGAGTATTTAATATAGTATTAACGATTTTTAATTGGGAAAAATACTCTCTTTGAATAATTTCGTTTAGTTTTAATAAAATTTGATAAAATTTTTCATATGTCAATCTCATCAGCTTATTTAAGATTATATAAAATTTCTACTTATTTCGAAGCCGAGACCAGAGTATTTAATATAGTATTAACGATTATTAATTGGGAGAAATACTCTCTTTGAATAAATTTGTTTAGTTTTAATAAAATTTGATAAAATTTTTCATAGGTCAATGTCATCAGCTGTTTTTATTGATTATATAAAATTTCTACTTATTTCGAAGCCGAGACCAGAGTATTTAATATAGTATTAACGATTATTAATTGGGAGAAATACTCTCTTTGAATAATTTTGTTTAGTTTTAATAAAATTTGAAAAAATATTTCATGTCAATCTCATCAGCTGCTTTCATCAGCTGCTCTCATCACTGTTTTTATTGATTATATAAAATTTCTACTTATTTCGAAGACAAGACCAGAGTATTTAATATAGTATTAACGATTTTTAATTGGGAAAAATACTCTCTTTGAATAAATTTGTTTAGTTTTAATAAAATTTGAAAAAAACTATTTCATATGTCAATCTCATCAGCTTTTTTCATTGATTATATAAAATTTCTACTTATTTCGAAGACAAGACCAGAGTATTTAATATAGTATTAACGATTTTTAATTGGGAAAAATACTCTCTTTGAATAAATTTGTTTAGTTTTAATAAAATTTGAAAAAATATTTCATATGTCAATCTCATCAGCTTTTTTGATTGATTATATAAAATTTCTACTTATTTCGAAGCCAAGACCAGAGTATTTAATATAGTATTAACGATTATTAATTGGGAAAAATACTCTCTTTGAATAAATTTGTTTAGTTTTAATAAAATTTGAAAAAAACTTTTCATATGTCAATCTCATCAGCTTTTTTCAGATTATATAAAATTTCTACTTATTTCGAAGACAAGACCAGAGTATTTAATATAGTATTAACGATTTTTAATTGGGAAAAATACTCTCTTTGAATAAATTTGTTTAGTTTTAATAAAATTTGATAAAATTTTTCATATGTCAATCTCATCAGCTTTTTTATTGATTATATAAAATTTCTACTTATTTCGAAGACGAGACCAGAGTATTTAATATAGTATTAACGATTATTAATTGGGAAAAATACTCTCTTTGAATAAATTTGTTTAGTTTTAATAAAATTTGAAAAAATATTTCATATGTCAATCTCATCAGCTGTTTCATATTTTTATTGATTATATAAAATTTCTACTTATTTCGAAGACAAGACCAGAGTATTTAATATAGTATTAACGTTTCTTAATTGGGAAAAATACTCTCTTTGAATAAATTTGTTTAGTTTTAATAAAATTTGAAAAAAATTTTCATATGTCAATCTCATCAGCTTTTTTGAGATTATATAAAATTTCTACTTATTTCGAAGCCGAGACCAGAGTATTTAATATAGTATTAACGATTATTAATTGGGAAAAATACTCTCTTTGAATAAATTTGTTTAGTTTTAATAAAATTTGAAAAAAATTTTCATATGTCAATCTCATCAGCTTTTTTAGATTATATAAAATTTCTACTTATTTCGAAGACAAGACCAGAGTATTTAATATAGTATTAACGATTTTTAATTGGGAAAATACTCTCTTTGAATAATTTCGTTTAGTTTATAATAAAATTTGATAAAATTTTTCATATGTCAATCTCATCAGCTTATTTCAGATTATATAAAATTTCTACTTATTTCGAAGCCGAGACCAGAGTATTTAATATAGTATTAACGATTATTAATTGGGAGAAATACTCTCTTTGAATAAATTTGTTTAGTTTTAATAAAATTTGATAAAATTTTTCATAGGTCAATGTCATCAGCTGTTTTTATTGATTATATAAAATTTCTACTTATTTCGAAGCCGAGACCAGAGTATTTAATATAGTATTAACGATTATTAATTGGGAGAAATACTCTCTTTGAATAATTTTGTTTAGTTTTAATAAAATTTGAAAAAATATTTCATAGTCAATCTCATCAGCTGCTTTCATCAGCTGCTCTCATAGCTGTTTTATTGATTATATAAAATTTCTACTTATTTCGAAGACAAGACCAGAGTATTTAATATAGTATTAACGATTTTTAATTGGGAAAAATACTCTCTTTGAATAAATTTGTTTAGTTTTAATAAAATTTGAAAAAATATTTCATATGTCAATCTAATCAGCTCCTTCATCAGCTGTTTTTATTGATTATATAAAATTTCTACTTATTTCGAAGACAAGACCAGAGTATTTAATATAGTATTAACGATTATTAATTGGGAAAAATACTCTCTTTGAATAAATTTGTTTAGTTTTAATAAAATTTGAAAAAATATTTCATATGTCAATCTCATCACTCTTCATCAGCTGTTTTTATTGATTATATAAAATTTCTACTTATTTCGAAGACAAGACCAGAGTATTTAATATAGTATTAACGTTTCTTAATTGGGAAAAATACTCTCTTTGAATAAATTTGTTTAGTTTTAATAAAATTTGAAAAAATATTTCATATGTCAATCTCATCAGCTTTTTATCAGCTTTAGATTATATAAAATTTCTACTTATTTCGAAGACAAGACCAGAGTATTTAATATAGTATTAACGATTTTTAATTGGGAAAAATACTCTCTTTGAATAAATTTGTTTAGTTTTAATAAAATTTGAAAAAAATTTTCATATGTCAATCTCATCAGCTTTTTTTAGATTATATAAAATTTCTACTTATTTCGAAGCCGAGACCAGAGTATTTAATATAGTATTAACGATTATTAATTGGGAGAAATACTCTCTTTGAATAATTTTGTTTAGTTTTAATAAAATTTGAAAAAAATTTTCATATGTCAATCTCATCAGCTTTTTTCATTGATTATATAAAATTTCTACTTATTTCGAAGACAAGACCAGAGTATTTAATATAGTATTAACGATTTTTAATTGGGAAAAATACTCCCTTTGAATAAATTTGTTTAGTTTTAATAAAATTTGAAAAAATATTTCATATGTCAATCTAATCAGCTGCCTTCATCAGCTGTTTTTATTGATTATATAAAATTTCTACTTATTTCGAAGACAAGACCAGAGTATTTAATATAGTATTAACGTTTCTTAATTGGGAAAAATACTCTCTTTGAATAAATTTGTTTAGTTTTAATAAAATTTGAAAAAATATTTCATATGTCAATCTCATCAGCTGCCTTCATCAGCTGTTTTTATTGATTATATAAAATTTCTACTTATTTCGAAGACAAGACCAGAGTATTTAATATAGTATTAACGTTTCTTAATTGGGAAAAATACTCTCTTTGAATAAATTTGTTTAGTTTTAATAAAATTTGAAAAAATATTTCATATGTCAATCTCATCAGCTGCTTTTATCAGCTGTTTTTATTGATTATATAAAATTTCTACTTATTTCGAAGACAAGACCAGAGTATTTAATATAGTATTAACGATTTTTAATTGGGAAAAATACTCTCTTTGAATAAATTTGTTTAGTTTTAATAAAATTTGAAAAAAACTTTTCATATGTCAATCTCATCAGCTTTTTTCATGATTATATAAAATTTCTACTTATTTCGAAGACAAGACCAGAGTATTTAATATAGTATTAACAATTTTTAATTGGGAAAAATACTCTCTTTGAATAAATTTGTTTAGTTTTAATAAAATTTGAAAAAATATTTCATATGTCAATCTCATCAGCTGCTTCATCAGCTGTTTTTATTGATTATATAAAATTTCTACTTATTTCGAAGACAAGACCAGAGTATTTAATATAGTATTAACGTTTCTTAATTGGGAAAAATACTCTCTTTCAATAAATTTGTTTAGTTTTAATAAAATTTGAAAAAAATTTTCATATGTCAATCTCATCAGCTGCCTTCATCAGCTGTTTTTATTGATTATATAAAATTTCTACTTATTTCGAAGACAAGACCAGAGTATTTAATATAGTATTAACGTTTCTTAATTGGGAAAAATACTCTCTTTCAATAAATTTGTTTAGTTTTAATAAAATTTGAAAAAATATTTCATATGTCAATCTCATCAGCTTTTTTGAGATTATATAAAATTTCTACTTATTTCGAAGCCGAGACCAGAGTATTTAATATAGTATTAACGATTATTTATTGGGAGAAATACTCTCTTTGAATAAATTTGTTTAGTTTTAATAAAATTTGAAAAAAATTTTCATATGTCAATCTCATCAGCTCCTTCATCTTTTTTATTGATTATATAAAATTTCTACTTATTTCGAAGCCGAGACCAGAGTATTTAATATAGTATTAACGATTTTTAATTGGGAAAAATACTCTCTTTGAATAATTTCGTTTAGTTTATAATAAAATTTGATAAAATTTTTCATATGTCAATCTCATCAGCTTATTTCATTGATTATATAAAATTTCTACTTATTTCGAAGCCGAGACCAGAGTATTTAATATAGTATTAACGATTATTTATTGGGAAAAATACTCTCTTTGAATAATTTTGTTTAGTTTTAATAAAATTTGAAAAAATTTTTCATATGTCAATCTCATCAGCTGCTTTCATCAGCTGTTTTTATTGATTATATAAAATTTCTACTTATTTCGAAGACAAGACCAGAGTATTTAATATAGTATTAACGATTTTTAATTGGGAAAAATACTCTCTTTCAATAAATTTGTTTAGTTTTAATAAAATTTGAAAAAAACTTTTCATATGTCAATCTCATCAGCTTTTTTCAGATTATATAAAATTTCTACTTATTTCGAAGACAAGACCAGAGTATTTAATATAGTATTAACGATTTTTAATTGGGAAAAATACTCTCTTTGAATAATTTCGTTTAGTTTTAATAAAATTTGATAAAATTTTTCATATGTCAATCTCATCAGCTGTTTTTATTGATTATATAAAATTTCTACTTATTTCGAAGACAAGACCAGAGTATTTAATATAGTATTAACGATTATTTATTGGGAAAAATACTCTCTTTGAATAATTTTGTTTAGTTTTAATAAAATTTGAAAAAATTTTTCATATGTCAATCTCATCAGCTGCTTTCATCAGCTGTTTTTATTGATTATATAAAATTTCTACTTATTTCGAAGACAAGACCAGAGTATTTAATATAGTATTAACGATTATTTATTATTTATTGGGAAAAATTATTATTTATTGGGAAAAATACTCTCTTTGAATAAATTTGTTTAGTTTTAATAAAATTTGGTAAAATTTTTCATACGTCATGTCATCAGCTGTTTTTATTGATTATACAAAATTTCTACTTATTTCGAATTATGTTTAATATATCTATTGCTGGTTCAGGCATTCTTAATTAAGCCATTTGGTAATCAAAGAATATTAATTTTAGATATCTTATCCAACAATAATATCGTAAATCAATAAAAATATTTTTTGAAAAAAACTTTAAATTTCCCTCTCGCTAATTTAATATAAAAAAAATTCAACTACTTCGTACTTATAAATTATTTTTTAATTTTCCATATTAATAAAAGAATTAATATCTTATTAAAAAAAAAAATAAAATAAATAAATTGAATAAGGAAAAGTCAATTGACTAGCGAGGCACCTGCAAGCCTCCCGGCCATTCGGCCTCCGTTCGCTCCATTTTTGCCCGCGCATAAATATCGATCTTTTCAACTATAAAATATTCTAAAGTGAATTTTTTTATTAGTGAATTTATTTATTAGTGTTCAGTGAAGTGTTTTTTATATAATTATGTGTGTGTGTTTCAACATTGGGTCAGAATGCAGCTTGAGAAATATGTGTCATCCACCCGGGGCTCCTTGCAGCATCTTCCAAAAAGGTTTGTTTTATTAAACAATATTTGCGTTTGAATCAAATCAATTAATCATTGATAAGTAAAATAAAAAGTAAAAATGGAATATTCACATGTCAACTATTATTCTATTTGTATGATTCCCTTATTTCAAAACCCAAATTGACATCTATCATTTTATTTTTATTAATTTTTATATTTCAATATTTCTTTAATAAATTACTTATTTTTTGATAAATTCATTAAATATTCATTTAGTTGATAATTTGTGAATATTACATTTTTTATTAGAGTGATTATCAATGAACAAGTGAAGTGAGTTATCATTTTATATATAGAATTAATTTTCTCATTTGTCAAATAAATAAATTGATATTATTTGGGTTTTATCACTGCTCTATTTGAATAAAATATCAATGGCTTAGAATCCACGGATTTCTCTAGATACATTTTAAACTCACATCACATTTCTATTAAAGTTGAAGAGATCCTGGAATGAATAGCTGAAAATTTTTTTTATTTTAATCCAAACAAAAAGAATTTTATTAATAATATCCAAAATATTATTCTCCCACCTACTAAAAAAAATTATTCCATGAAGGGTTCATAAGGATATGAGGCCAGATATAATTGAAAGATCGAAGCCCAGGTTCCAAGTGTTCTTGTGTTTTGCGAAAAGACGGCTTTTGTTGGCGCATTCTGGAGTCTGATATGTTTTTGTATCTTTGAGGGTGGGTTTGAGGTGGCTCTATGAGTAAAGCGAGTCAGGGAAGGTTTGCCGTTTCTCCAGGAATAGCCTGGTGGGTCAAAATTGCAATCCTTGAGGCTAGGAACCCGAGGGCTCCACCGATCTGATGGTGGAGACGGGGTTATACTCTCTCTATTGCCTTCGTATTTTGTGTTAGGCTAGGTAGGATCTCTTCCACGTTAGCCCCCGCACTCGCTTGCTCGTAATCCAAAAAATCACACTCATTCTCACTCATTTGATTTCCTCAGACTCCCGGTAAATATATATATATATATATATATACATATATAATTCGTTTTCGGCAAGCAAGAGATAATTAATTATTTAAAACCTTCTTGCTGTTTTTTTTTTTTATTGAGGAAGATATCTTTTTTCGTGTTTATTTTTTATTTACTGTTAATGTGAGTGTAAAAAAGTGAAAGAAAAGAGAAAATTTTCAATATTTTTTGAAAAATTAAAGGTAAACATAAATAAATTAGAACACTAATTCATAATTCTTATAAATTAACCGATTAAAATTAAGGATAATTTAAATCTTTTTCAGGTCAGGAATTATAACATGTTTAATAACACAATTGAGACATTCAAATATATTCCATAAGTATATAATTATTGTCGGAAAACTAAAAGAGATTTTTGGTGTTTACTTTTAATTAGTGAATATTTGTGTGAGAGAAGAGAAAAAATTTTACAAATGAAAGGTAAATAGTACACTAACTTGATATTCTCATAATTTACTGATTAGAGTCAATACTAATTCAATTTTTTTTTTAGGACGACTCATTTTCATAAATAAATAATAATATTTATCCAAAAGAGCGACGAAAGCTGTACTTTATAATAAATATTAAAAAGCAAGCGATATAGAAAGTTGTATTTGACTTCACAGCACATCGATTCTAATCTTTTCATTTGACTTTTTCTTTAAGCAATGATGTCAAAATTTTAATTTATGCTCTTATTCTGTAATGGAATGTTTTTCCTAGTAGATATTAGAGGAGTAATTGCTGAAAGGTAATTTTTTTAATATTATAAAATTAATATATTATACATTTAAATAATTTCGATTGAATATTATTTGTTAGAATAAAATTTTTTTTCAAATAACTTGTAGATGATCTTCTACAATATAGAAAACATGAATGTAATCTCAGAAAATTGACAATTTCGATCCTCAAGCAAAAAACCGTTCTGAAAAGAATTATATTGGCCACTCACTCATACATTTTGCAAATTATTTCCTGTGATAAAATTGAAACAATTCGAGAACTGAAGTTAAATTACTTTGAAGAAAAGAAAATTTCATCCACGTAAAAATGACAACATTTATGATTATGAATTGAAGTGATATTGACTCATTTGTGTCTGTTACTGGAGTGTGAGATTATCTCGCACCTTTCAATTCCAGACTAGAGCCAGTTTTCATCGCAAATGACATCTCGTTATCTAAAAATATGGTTGCATTATAACCCAACTAAACTTAATGTCAATTTTGGGATTTTCAGTAGGTAAAAATTCTCACAGAAGATATTGTCCGATTTGAAAAAAAATTTATATCTGTAATGTCCATGTGTGTGGGCCACTTGCCGGGTATTACATTTCGCTCCGAAAAAAAAGTGGTAAAACGACCCACCCTATTGACTACTAGCCTCAGAAACTTGGATGGAATTTTAAAAAAATTGACCTGTCCGCGAATACAAACAGCACGAGAAGATAAAACTGAAAAAAGTTTTAAAATAAGAGAAAGAGCCGATCAATATTCTCTAATTTATGGCGACATCCTGTTGATTATTTAAAATTAAAACACTCTTCACAGATTCCCATAAATGGAGGCTGCTCTTAGAGAGATGAATTGGTGAATTTCTCTGTCAGGATAATATATAATAGATATACAACAATGCGAATAAGATATATAATACCAAGCTTTCTCAACTAGAAGAGACTCGTTGGGAATAGATTAGATTAAAGGCTGGAAATTGAAGTAGAAATTGCAAGTTACAATTTTGGTATAAAGGCTTAAAGAGAGAGAGAGAGAGGAATTAATAAAATTAACTCCAGAGGTCGGCTTGGTTTTGTGGTGTGTGCAGTTTGCGAATTAGACGGATGTCTGTGGAAGGGAGGGGGTATTTATTTCCTCTTGTAAAGTTGTTTGGCCTCAAAGAGGAAAAAATTATCTCGTGGATGGCTGGAAAGAGGGACATAATAACCATTTTTTTTCTTTCAGAGATTAAAATGTTAATTTTCCCATTATTGTTTTTTTTTCTCTCCCTTGTTTGTTTTTAAACCGAAAATTTGTTTATCTCGAAATGTGTATGTACAAAAAAAAAATATTTGTTGTCTAGAAATACGGATATTATATTATGTGATATCAAATTAACTTTGGATAGGTAACACAATTAATAAAATTCTTAAATTTGTTTTGTACTTGAAGTTTTTCTATTCCTAGCTCTGTAAATAACTAAGAAATGAAGAAACTTTGAAGACTCATCGAGGAGTAATGTAAACTGACCTGCTCAGCGGAAGGGGAGCTGTCTGAAGATTTTCGGACCAGGACCATCGTCCGCCGGCGCCGAAGAGGGTTGCCGAAGACGGGGCCTACGAGACAGCCCTGGGCCGCACTCTCATCATTCGATCTGCAAATTACAAACAAATGTTAGTTCTTATTTTGAAGTAGAAATAAGAGTTTTACAATTCTAATAAAAGGAAAGAATTTTTGGGAGTTACGAAAATATATGTTACACTCAGAGATGGACAGAATTGCGATTTTTTTGGATTTAAATCCAAAATTCCGATCCGATCCAGGATTTCGAATCTGGATTTTTACTTTGCCTTACCTCTATATATTAATAATATATATAGAGAGAATGTATTGGATTCATGTCAAAAATTCCATGATGAGATTTTGATGGTTATTCACGTTTTAAGGTCCCCTGAATCCAAAAAAGTGGTTTTTCCGACATGGTCTGTCTGTCTGTGAACAAAAAATCTCAAGAACGAAAAGAGCTAGGTGGTTGAAATTTTATATTTAATCCCCTAGAGGGTGAAAATAAGCTTTTAATCAAAATCGGCCAAAGAGTACTAGTACTTTACTGATGTACTTTTTCAGTTTTTTTTTCGATTTTCTTAAAATTCGTTCCAACGATTTTGATTAAAATTCAGATTTAGATTCTCATATTCTCATTTTGGTCTTAAAATTATTGGAGACCACTTTGCTCTTGTACTTCATAGGGAAGATAGGAGAAATGGTTGCCATGGAATTTATAAATTTGACATCTTGAATTCAAATGTACCGTACTGTCGGAAACTAAATATATGTCGGCACAAATAATCTAGTGTGATAAGCACAAAACACAACTTTCGATTACTTATGGTAAGAGAAAGTTGTGTGCTGTGCGACCAGTCACACCAGACTTTTTGTGGAGGATCTAGGATTTGAATCGAAATCATTTTTGCTCTCTAGATCTTTTTTTTTTTGGATTAAGCAGATCGCCCGAGTTTGTCGGATCGCTAATCCGTTTTAGAGGATTTTACCCATCCCTGGTTACACTAGAGTGCTTTGTCTCCGCCCCCTGCGGTCTGTCCCCTTCGTCGCTGAATGATTTGTTTCAATGTTGCAAGCACCTTCCCGGGTCAAATAAATAATAAAAACAAAAATTTATTAGATAACCGCCCCTAGTGGAGGTACCGTTGCGATTTACGGAATGAAATTATATTCCTGCACCCCTTTGAAAGAGTCTCTACAAAATAAAATAAAAAAAATCATGGTTCTAGCTCTTCTAGTTCCTGAGATATTTTGGAACGAACAGCGGACTGAGACAATGTATATATTATTTAGGTCTATGTGATATGTTCGGTAGAAACATAAATCATTTATAAAGGACTATTGTACTCTAAATAAGAATGATTTTAGTAAAAAGAGAATTGTTTAAAATATCAATTGGGAAATAATAAAAATCAATTAAGCTTAATCCAAATTAGACAACCAGCTGAATACGTAAGCATGTTTGGCAGTATTCTTTCAAAGAATGGCAAATAATTGAACAGATTTTATTTTGTCTCTTTGATATCTACACAGATATTAACAATTAATTGTATAAAGGATAAGCGATAACAATTATCCAAATTAATTGGTTCGTTGCTAGCCGTTTTAGACAAAGACCTCCGTCCCCTGTTCATGGATATTTAATTAATTTTCACCATGAAGAAAAAGTTGTGTAAATGGGTCTTCGATTAAAAAAAAAAACTAGGTATAACATTAATAGGTTAGTAATAGTGTATAATAGGAGGGGTTGGAGTGGGGAGTGAGTCAACCAATTCCAGGAAAGCCCTTCCTATGTTATAGGTAGGCACTTTATATGTTAAAGGTCACCCTCCCCTGTTTGTAATCGGTCACGAGATGAATGAATGACGCAAGTGGGAAAGAGACGGAAATACTCCATTAGAGAGAGAAGGGACAGAGGGAATGTTCTATTCTTAATCAAGTGTCATCAATATTTTGATATTTATTTATTGCAATTGTCAAAATGGGTGAGTTAAGATCCGATCATTTGAAATATGTCAAAAACTAGGTCATGTATATTTTATTTGTTTTAATGATTTATAAAATCTGATGTAGCTAACACAAAAAAATATTTATTTATTACAAAACAGTGCATTTGTCTTTTTCAAGTTTAAATAAATATTCCGGAATCTGTCTAAGTGAACAGAGAAAAAAAAACGGTAATAGATATTTTGAAAATGATTGTATACTCCGGACCCCAATTTTTTTTTACTTTCTCTTTCCCTATATAAGAAATATATATAGAGGAGAAAGTATTGCGATCTAGACAAAAATTCGATGTCGAGATTTTGATGGATGTTTTGAGGTCCCCTGAGTCCAAAAAAGTGTTTTTCGCGACATGGTGTGTGTGTTTGTGTCTAAATTTTAAGTGCTAGGAAGTTGAAATTTTATATTTAAGTTAGGTACCCTTCCGGACACTCAAAATAAGGTTTTGAACAAAATCGGCCGAAAAGTACTAGTACTTTTTCAGTTTTTTTCGATTTTGACAAAATTTCCTCTAACGATTTTGATTAAAATTCATAAATCTTTATATACACTTTAAAAAGTATATTAGTAAAATGTTTTGTGAAAATTGTTTAAAGTACACTTTACTGATGTATTTCATATTTTTAATTATGAAATGCAAGTGTTCAAGTTTGGAACTAAGGTGCTATGGGGAATATTTAATTGGCAATATACTCGTCTGTTGCGACCAGCCACACCAGTTTTTGATTCTTATATTTTTACTTTCTCTTATCTATCAATTTATACAGTATGTTAATATATATGCATTCATGTCAAAAATGTCGAGATTTCTTTGGAAATGAGGTCTGCTGAGTCCAAAAAAGTTGTCCTGCAATATGGCCTGTCTCTCTGTGAACAAAATATCTTAAGAACGAAAAGAGCTACTTGGTTGAAATTTTATATTTGTGTTAGGTCAGGGAAAATTTTTTCGCATAACGAAAACTTTTGGTTTCGCAAAAGAGGGAATGGAATGTTCCATGCGGACGGCAAAATTTTCGTGTCTCTAAAAAAAAGGTAAAATGATTTTCACGGACGGGAAAAAATTTTCGCAGGGCGAAAAACTTTGGGTCCGAAAAAAAAAAATTTCGCAGAAAAGTTTTTGAGTTCAGGTCCCCCCCCCCCCCCCCCCCCCCGAAAGTTTTTTTAAATAAAATCGAGCAAAATTAACTAGTAGGCCGCCCTCGGGGCTTGGTGTAGAGGTTAGCGTGCTAAATATTTCGGCAAAAACTAAATATACCTGTTATCGACTCAAAAAAATCTGGGTGACAAGCACAGAACACAACACTTAATTACCGAAGGTATAGAAAGTTGTGTGCTGTGCGACTATCAGACTATCAGGTTTTTTTTTTACAAATTCCAATCTATATAATTGAAG
Source organism: Euborellia annulipes (assembly GCA_023213315.1). Classification (NCBI taxonomy): domain Eukaryota; kingdom Metazoa; phylum Arthropoda; class Insecta; order Dermaptera; family Anisolabididae; genus Euborellia; species Euborellia annulipes. The sequence continues at coordinate 8,081 of JAKCPI010031379.1, read as the reverse complement.
TTTATTTTTCATTAAATCATAATAAAATCTCTTAATAATAATGAAAATATTGATAAATTCTAATCTTCCTCTGACGAAATCTTTCAATTGTGCTATAAATTTTTATGAATACGGTATGAATGGTCTTGTTCATTCATTCAATATCGTTAATGTCAAGGTTACGATTTTTCCAGAATTAAATTGATTAGTCTTTACTTGAATCAATAGTTTTATTTATTGAAGAAAGCAAATAAACCCCCAAGAGTACTTTTTATTTATTAATCAATCTTAAACCATAAATAATAAATCATTCTCGATTAATAACGTGAATGAGACTTAAAAAATTTTTCACACCCTAAAATTGTAAGAAGCCCTCGGGCCGTCGTGTAATTGGTAGCGTGCTGGCCTTCTATACCAAAGTTGCGGGTTGGATACCAGGCAGTCCGATGAATTTATTTAAGCCATTTGGTTAACAAATGTATGCCTGGGCCCCAAAAAATATATACGTAAATAAATATAATACGAGTATCGTTTAAAGTATTATTTTAATTACCCTGAGTTGCCGAGAAGACTGGATGCATGTGTAGTGTGTGAGTGGGAAGGAAAAAAGTGTGTTAAAAAAAACAAATATGGTGTGACTGGTCGCACAACACACAACTCTCTCTTACCTTCGGTAATCGAAAGTTGGGTTCTGTGCTTGTCCACCAGATTTTTTGTGTCGACAGATCGTCGCCTGAATCACGTAGTGGCGTATCTCAATTTCTATCATTTTTCAGGAGAGCTGTTTATGAGTTCGTGTTGTTATATTAAATGTAGTCTATAGATACTCAAACCAAAAAAACCTAAATAATACGAAAAAAACATGGAAATACAAGATTCGTCACTTTGTGATAATGAAAAGAACGCCAGGACACGGCCATACCCGTTGTATCTCAAAAAAATCAAAAATTGAGATACAACGGGTATGGCCGTGTCCTGGCGTTCTTTACATTATCACAAAGTGACGAATCTGTATTTCCATGTTTTTTCGTATTATTTAGGTTTTTTGGTTTTGCGTATCTATAGACTTCATTTAATATAACAACACGAACTATAAACAGCTCTCCTGAAAATGATAGAAATTGCGCCACTACGTGATTCAAGCGACGATATTTAGTTTCCGACAGTAGGGTACATTTGAATTCAAGATAAATGGTCGGAGTAAGCCGAGCGCACAAATTTGCCCACCCAATATTCAAAAAATAATGCAACACGTTTGTTTATTTGTTTTAATTTTGCTCTGTTTCTATGCTAAATTTTCAAATTTAAATAATTTTTTACTTTCTCTTACCTCTATATATATGTTAATATATAGAGAGAGAAAGTATTGGATTCATGTCAAAAATTCGATGTCGATATTTTGATGGATCTTCACGTTTTGAGGTCCCCTGAATCCAAAAAAGTGGTTTTTTAAGTTAGGCACCCCCTGGGACGTGACAGGAAGCTTTTAATTAAAATCGGCCAAAGAGTACTAGTACTTTACTGATGCACTTTTTCAGTTTTTTTCGATTTTCTCTAAATTTTCTCCAGCGATTTTTTTTTTAATTCAAAAATCAATTATTTTTTAGATTCTCTATAAAATGTATATTCTCATTTTGTCATTGAAATCTTCTAAAGACCACTTTACTCTTGTTCTCCATAGCAAAGATAGGAGAAATGGTTGGCATGGTATCAAAATATAAATATTTTCACATAGAAATTTTACATCTTGAAAATCGAATGTACCGTACTGTCGGAAACTAAATACATGTCGACACAAAAAATCTGGTGAGACAAGCACAGTACACAACTTTCGATTACCGAAGGTAAGAGAAAGTTGTGTGCTGTGCGCCAGTCACACCGATTTTTAATTTTTGAATTAAAAAAAAAATTTTTGGAACGAATTTTGAGAAAATCGAAAAAAAACTTAAAAAGTACATCAGTGAAGTACTAGTACTCTTTGGCTATTTTTGTTAAAAATCTTCGTGTCACGTCCCAGGGGGTGGCTAACTTAAATATAAAATTTCAACCTCCTAGCTCTTTCTGTTATTGAGATATTTTGTTCAAAGACAGACCATGTCGCAAAAACCACTTTTTTGGATTCGGGGGACCTCAAAACGTGTATATCCATCAAAATCTCGACATTGAATTTTTGACATGAATCCAATACTTCTCATACTATATTAACATACAGTATATAGAGGTAAGAGAAAGTAAAAACCTAACAAGTTGAAACAATTCAGATTCCAATGAACCTCAAAGAATAAATTATCTAATTTAGGAGGCTCACTGGTGAAGTGGGCTAGGATGTCGGCTTCTACGAAGAATATCCGCGTTTATATCCTGGGCTTGGGGAATTTTTTTCATTAAATAAAAATATTTATTTAATGTAAACAAATTCTCTAGTATGTGGAATTAGAGATAGAAAATAATGTAACTTCACGGGGTGCCGGTGCCCAGAGGCCGGTTGGGTTTGAGGTGTGTGTCTTCGTGCACGAAATGATCCCGAGAGCAATTTCAAATAATAATAATATAATTCTATGAGTGATGATTTCTCATGAGAAAGTAAGAGGAACTCACCCGAGTATACCGTTAAGTTATCCCTGGAGTAACCCAAACATGTCAGGATAAAGAAATTACCATAATATAAAATTATTAATTTTTGTAATAAAAAGCGACTTTTTAAATCACTTCATCTTCAAATGCTTTTGTTGCTCATTTACATACTTTGAGTAAAATAATCACGAAAATTGATATAATTGGATTGCCATCCCCTCCGCAAACGAAGATGGAATAATAATAATCCAAGTTTGCTGGCTGGCTGGGGACATCGTGCTCCAATTATTTTTTAATCAAATGCAGCCAGCGGACCAGACAAAGCCATTTCGGGGTGCATTGGGAGGGTGAAGATTGGGTCAAGGACTGACCGATGTGACCCTCAACCAACTAGTTCCATAGTAAACAAAAAAATTAATATAATGTGTCAACTAGTCAAAAAACTTATAAAGTTAAAATAAACTTTTTCAAATAAATTGATAAATTGAGAACGTAGGAAGGGGTTGGTTTTAAGTGCGAGAGGACGTTCACAAATTTAGAATTCTTAGATATCGAAAACGGGTGATTTAAAGGAAAAGTTTACAAAAAAAAAAAAAAAAAAATAATTCTCTATAATTATTCCTCTTTTTAGATCTAAGCGAGAATTATATTTTTGTATTTGTATAGAAAAGAGCTAAAAGTTTCTCTTTCTTAATACCAAAAAGTGTTAATTTAAATAAAGGGGAAACAAAAAAAAAAAAAATTCCCAATTAATCCTTCTGAAAGAGAGAAAAAGGAAGATGAAATGAGGGAAACACCCTTCTGCAATTTAGAGCATGCAAATTCAGAAAAAAAACCGTGATCTATAATGCAAAAAAAAAGAGAGAACTTTGGCAAGTGCCCAAAAGAAGAGAGAGAAATAGCGTCGGCGTTGCTAGGCAACCCTCAAGCAAGAGGGTAGTTGGAGAAATATTGGTAAATAGAGGCAGGAGAGGGGATATCATTATACATACGTGCATATCGTCCTAGTCCATTAACAAACAGGAAGGCAATCTCGTTCTGTTTACATAATAGGCAAGAATAAATATTTATCAGTCACTTTTTAAATCTTAATCAAATCCAAGATTCTCTTTTTTTTTTTGAACGAATGTGGTCGAACAAAATTGCTAATTATAAGATCAATAAACATAAACAATTTATACTTAATATTTGAAGGATCAGTGGCGCAATCGGGGAATCGGGTTTTGAGGATTTAACCCTCGTAGTAGAGAGGAAAAAAAATAGAAATTGATATATAGCCTATATATTACGTACAGTGATGGGCAAAATCCTTTAAAACGGATTAGCGATCCGATCCATTAATCCTGCCGCAAAAAGAGCGTTCCGATCCGGAGATCTGACAAGTTCGAGCGATCCAATCCATTAATCAGATCCAATTTAGAAAAAGAATCACTGTTCCGATCTGCGATTCAGAAATCCGATCCAGTTTCTAATAAAATTGCCGATATTAAAATCTATTCCTTCGGCCGAATTTGCACATTTTTAGAAGTTGAATGAAAGATATACCTATAATAAGTTTTAAAGGATTAGCAATCCTTTGAAAAGGATCTCAAAAATGCAGGATTGCTAATCCTTGGAAAATGATTAGCGATCCGATCCTAATTCCAGAGAGGAAGAATGATTTCGATCCAGATACAAGATCCTCTCTAAAAAGGTTTTGGATTCAAATGCGAAAATCCTGAATCGGATCGGATTTTCGGATTTAAATCCAAAAAGATTGCAATCATCACCATCCTTGATTACGTATATTACAAATAGAAAAAAATTAAAAAAATCTGGTGTGACTGGCGCACAGCACACAACTTTCTCTTACCTTCGGTAATCGAAAGTTGTGTTCTGTGCTTATCACACCAGATTTTTTGTGTCGACATGTATTTAGTTTCCGACAGTACGGAACATTCGATTTTCAAGATGTAAAATTTATAAGTATGGCAAAATATTTATATTTTGTTACCATAGCAACCATTTCTACTATCTTTCCTATAAAGTACAAGAGTAAAGTGTGCGTCAGAAGATTTCAATGTCAAAATGAGAATATACATTTTAAAGAGCATCTAAAAAATAATTCCTTTTTGAATTTTATTCAAAGCAAATTTGAGAAAATCGAAAAAAACTGAAAAAATGCATCAGTAAAGTACTAGTACTCTTTGTTCGATTTTGTTCAAAAGCTTCGTGTCACGTGCCAGGGGGGTATATAAAATTTCAACTACCTTTTGGATTTAAGAAGATCTAAAAACGTGTATATCCATTAATATCTCGATATTGTATTTTTGACATGAATCCAATACTGAGAGGCTCGTTGTTAATCGGATAAGCTTGCGGATTACGAGTCTAGAGTTGCTATACAAATCCCACTTGCCGTGAAAATTTTCAAACATTGCATCTCTATAATTGGAGTTAATCTCTGTTGAGAGATGAAAAAAAAAAACTTTCTCTGTACATATTAACATATATATAGAGCTAAGAGAAAGTAAAAATAGATATAATTTTGTTGTCTCCCCCTTGTAGAATTTGAAAACACGTCCTGGAGGGGAGGGCATGGAGATATTTATACCCTAGGTGGAGGTGAGGTGAAATATCTATATTATAATAAAGCTGAAAAGACGTATAAAATAAAGGTAAATGATTTGATAGTAAGTCAAATGTCAAGTTTGATTTTGTAAAGTTAACAAGATCCTTGTATTTATCTTAAAATTCCCTTCAAAAATTTCTTTTTTTTATTATTGTTATAATAAAATTACATAAATAATTTAATAATAGAGCACTTGTACTTTTTTTTTAAAGCAAAAAATACTTTTGTTTAGAATGAAATTGTTTAGGATTGTTTCCGGGGTGTTCCAAATACAAGAGATGAGTAAAGCAAATTTAAGATACCAAGCAAGCAATAAATGAATTCAAAAATAACATCTCTCAGAGAAAAATGCTTTTCGAGCTTCGTCGGTAGTGTTTTAAAAATGATATATTTTAAATTTTTTTTATTTAATTTTAAAAAAATTAAAAAGTAGAAATTTTTTTATTTTATATAGACCTATTGTATTTCTAAATTCTAAATACATTTTATATGGAATTAAAATAATAAAATTAGATAACATGAAAACTTGAGACTTTATGCCATGGAAAAAAAAAAATTAAAATAAAGAAAATTAAAAATATTTATTTTCTTCAAATAGTAAATAACAAATCTACTATATAGCCTAAAAAAAATTTTGATTAAATAATTTGCATATTGTTAAACTATATATTTGTAAAAAGTTAAATATAAAGGACTACAGACTATTTAGTGTAGTTGATTAACAGTTATAAGAAGAAAAAAATGAAACGTCGATTTATTGATGATTATTTTAAAAAACATGTAAGAATGGCCGTAGGCCTACTCTTAAAAACTTATTTTCTTCGCCAAAAATATACGTACGCTAAAAATTTAATAAAAAAATGAAAATTTCTTGTTATATCCAATGGTTCTTAATTATTTGAAAGGAAGCATTAATACGATGATCTTCACTATGAGCATCGCCCTAATACCAGCAGTAACATTTCTTCCACAAACACCATGGGTATTAATATAATAATTTCAAAAAATGAGTCATTATGCTTGTTTATTGTTTTGTTTGCCTTACAACAGAGATCGGAAATTCAATTAAATAATTTATTCATTTTATTTAACAGAAAACATCGCCGATGATCCATCTGCTCCTGTAAAGAGTGTTTCTTTTGCTTTTTACTAAAAGCACACGAAAAGATATGCTCTTCCCAAACGAACCGTATCAACCTTTGGATATTCCTCCATGGACCCAATCTGGACGTAATCATAATTTTCAGAATGAGTGGTTCACAACATACCCTTGGCTTCATTTTGACTCAATGACTGAAAGTATTTTTTGTTTCATATGTGTCAAGCGCTAGGAAAAAAATTATTAAAAATGTGAAAAAAATCATGAAACAAACAAGTGATTGATGAATTATAAAAACTGGAAAAAAATTATCATAAAATTAAAAAGTCACGAAAAAAATCTGCTTTTCACAAAGAATCATTTATAAAAATTAGAAGCACTGAAAGAAAAATACTCCAATTATTTCCTTATTATCTGAACAAACATTATCTGTTCAAATACAAATCAAATCGCTCTAAAAACAATAATAACCTCAGCATTATATTTAGCTCGTCAGGGAATTGCATTTAGAGCACATGATATTAATGAAGAAATTCATTCAATTATTACGTCTCAGGGAAAATGACATTCCAGAATTAAAATTATTTTTAAAACACAAAAAATCATATAATTCTTCAGATATTCAGAATGAAATATTGAGAATTATTTCCCATGATATTTTGCGTAAAATTATTAAAATAATAAAAAAAGAGAGAATATTCTCTCATTGTTGATGAAACCAATGATGTACAGGGAAAAGAACAAGTTTCTATATCGATCAGATCTGTAGATGAAGATACTCTTGAAATTGATGAGTTTTTCTTGGTATATGACCACTCTACTCATATTGAGGGGAATCATTATGTGTAAAGGTATTCGTTTGATTTCCAGCTGGATCTCTTACGAGGACAATGCTATGACGGAGGATCAAATATGACCGGAATAAAAAACGGTGTCAAATCCAAGAGTGACTGGCGAATCAACCAATGGCTTTTTATTTATTCATTGTTCAGCTCATTCTAAATTTGGCTGTGCAGGATTCTTCAAAAAGAATTCCTTTAATACGTGATTGCCTTCAATGGGTAAACGACATAGGAGTTATTGTCAAAGAATCACCAAAACGATCACATAATTTTCATGAGATTGCTAAGGCTCATGGAATAAGAGAAAACTGGCCCTCGGCCATTATGCCCAACCCGTTGGACCATCAGACATACTTCATTGTCGAGGGGTTATCAATACTTACCCTGCTGTTTTGGACTTTCCCATTTTCATTAGCATCTTGTAATGATGATATAGGGTCCAAAGCCAGGGGACTTTTATGATCAATTATCAAAGGGTTCTATACTTTGGAATTAGACTTAGTTATCTAATGTTTTCTTTAACTGATCAAATTTAAGGCAATGTTCTTCAAAGTGAAACGCAAACTGTAGCTGGGGCAAAGGAAGCTGTTGAGTTAGTTTTTAAGAATCTTTAAAAAAACGCTCAGAACAATTTTTTAATGAAATGTGGAAGGATGTAAAAAGAAAAAATAAAAGAAATGAATCTTGAGGGAGCCCTCGTTACCGAGAAAGCGAGATTCCTAAAAAATTTCTATATAAACCTAACGAGTCTGAACACAAGTTCCCGTCAATAGAAGAATATTTTAGAAAAACTTTCTATGAAGTTATTGATGGGATAATCAACGAGATTGAATTAAGATTCTCCCAACCGGGGTTTTTAAAATATCTACAAATCGAAAAAATTGTTATTTTAGAAACCCGTTTGGGACCAATCTGTTATAGATATTTTAAAAAGAGTATGAGTTTGTAAGAAGAAAAGGTCAAAGAGAATTTGATT
>JAKCPI010031378.1:0-20947 GCA_023213315.1 Euborellia annulipes | reverse complement strand
TTATTAATACTCTTTAATACAGTAATACCCAATTGGTTATAAAATGATGTGATTAATTTCATTAAATGTTTAAAAAAAAGCACGAAAAATAATGATTTTTGATCGACTAATTGTCTCAACCCTACAATAAATTAACAACCATGTATTTAATGAAAACATTCATTGAATCGGTTATTTCAGTTAACTACACTATTTGAGCAGCCCGCTACTAATCTATTTATTATTATAAATACATTCAAAGTATAAAATCTCAAAATAAAATATTCTTGTAAACTTTTTTTTTACTATTTCTATTATAATAGAAGATAAAAAAGATGGAGGGGGCGAATTTCTTATAATAAATATCCATTAATGGAGGCGATCTCGTTTCATTTAATCGAGTGTCTTGAGCTTAATAGGATGATAGATGTTCGAGAAGGGGAATTTATTTTCAAATTTGAAAAAAAAAGAAAGAAATAATTAAAACAACTTGATAGATTACTTTTTTCCATTTGTGGACTTTAAATTGCTCAACTGTTTGTTCTTCTTTATTCTTGATGATAATAAATAGGATTTAGTCAGCCAAAATGGCAATCAAGATTGCTTTTCTATCCTCGGTAAAAAAAAATTCTCTCTTCTATAATGATATTTTTCTCTCTTTAGATAAGAATAGATTTTCTTTTATAGCTTGAGATAAATTTTATAAGGCAAACCAAACATTTTTAGGAGTGTTCAGGTGCCAATTGTTAAGGAGATTCCGGAGTAGAATAGGTATCCCCATAATTCTAAATCCAACTCTGATGTTCAAATAAAAAATTATCTTATGGTATATTCCCAACCAAATTTTCCCCGTGGGTCCTAATTTTTTCTGATAAAACGTGTCGTTTCTAACACATAAAACAGATTCTTATTCCCCTTTTTACAAAAATTCAAAAATATTTTTTATTATTCAGTATTTAAAATTTTGATACCATGTTTCTCTCTTTACTATATATTTCTCTTTATTTATATTTTTTCGGGATTTCGGGGGACTGTTATAAAATTTGTGAAAGTGAGAAATGTGCCTTTGACCTTGACTCAGAGGTAGTGAATTAGCTTCTGGTGCCAAAGCTCAAGGGTTCGAATCCCGTCACAGGCGAAAAAAATTTATTTCAATTGAATTGGATACCAATCAATAATAGGCCTATTTCAAATATAGGTTAAGAGAAAGTAAAAAGTGAGAAATGTCTGAATTAAAACAGAACTGAGAGATTTCCCTACAACATTACACCCTCGATTTTTATTTTCTCTTACCTCTATATATATGTTAATATATAGAGAGATAAAATATTGGATTCATGTCAAAAATTCGATGTCGAGATTTTGATGGATATACACGTTTTGAGGTCCCCTGAATCAAAAAAAGCGGTTTCGCTACATGGTCTGTCTGTCTGTGTGTGTGTGTGCCTGTGAACAAAATATCTCAAGAACGAAAAGAGCTAGGAGGTTGAAATTTTATATTTAAGTTAGGCACTTCCTTGGGACCTACCTTGGTAGCTATGGTTTGTTTCCATGTGTCAATTCTCCTTTATAAAATTTTAATAAGAGAAAGTAAAAACAATGAGGATCTTTAGTAAAATTTCTAATTTTATTCAAATTAATATCAAATTAACACAAAATCTTTAAAATAAATATTTAACATAAATTATAGGCTGAAAGAGGTGGATACAACCAATATTTGAGCTTATATTTAAAATTGTGAATAATAATTAATAATTAATATCAATAAATAATAATCTCTTAAACGGAACGTTCCTGGCTGGCATCTTCAGCCTTAAAGAGTATATTGTTTAAATTATATTTCAATGTTTATATTTAGCAATGAGGCTGAAGATGGTGTGGTAGATACTTGCCGGAACGTTCCAAGAGTGTTTATTATTAATATTAAATAGACACTCAATTATTGACTGCATCTTCTTGTTAGTTATGATCGATACAATTTATTTCAATTAAATTGTCTACCATTAAATTTGAAAAATATCAACGGAATCTAAATTACTTTAGATGTCGAGAATTAAAAAAAAAAAAACCTAAATTGGCTATTTGGGTTGCCTATCTTCAAGGAAAACGAAATATCCTCAATAGTTTAGTGAAAGCCACATAGTTGTTGCAACACTGACGATATATTGAAATTATCCTAAATAATCAACACGGTAACACATACATAAATACTTCTCGATTAGAAATACAGTAGATATTCTATTATTTCTTTCAAACTCAGCTTCCAAATGGGAAAAGCAACATCCCTTCTTACTTAAAAAAATAATAATAAATCTAAAATAAAATTTTTTATAGTTTTTTTTTTTTTCATCTAATAATATTCGAAATTTCATTCATTTGATTAAGTTGTTCGAAATCAAGTAAATTCTCTTTTATTTTCTTGGCTGGAAAAGAAATGAGGAAATGAAGAAATTCATCTATTGAATGAGAAAAATTTAAACGGTGCCAAGTGACGTTATGAGCTAAAAGGAAAATAATAAATAATGAAACATTATCTAAATTGACTTTCAAAATAAAGTTTAAATAGAGGAGTTATTAATCAGCTAAGTGAAATTAATCAGTAAGCGGTGGGTAAAAGGTTTTCTATAAAATATAGTAAAAATTTTTCTAATAATATGACTTATTATGAATAACCCCCCTAGTTACGCCCCTGTAGAACAGGTTGGATAAAAGAAACGGAATGGAACTAGAAATAGTTCATTAGCTAGAAATATGAACGAGGCAAACAAAATATGATGTGTTAGCAAATCATATGGGATTTTTTTATTAGAAAAGAAAAAATATTAAAAAAAAAACTTACTGGATTAATTTATTCATATAGGTAGAGAGAGAGAGAGAGAGAAAAGGAATGGATATAAAATAAATTTCTAAAGTGGGAATATTTAAACTTCAAGTCAGGAATCCTTTAAAATATAGAGTTGAGAATAAAATTGAAATAGAAATTGGCCTTTTAACCGAAATTCGAATCGAAACCAATACTATATATTTACAAGGTGGATCGATGTCGACATTCCAAAACTTTACTATTTATCCCTTCCCCTCTTTTTTTTTATTTTGATATATTTTCTTTAAGAAGCTATTATTATTACGGATATTAATTAAAATGTTGTTTATATAATTTTGTATATTTTAGGGATGGTTCCAGGCTTAATAATAAAAAAAAAACTGATATTAATTTTAGGCGATCAGAGAACCAATAAAATGTGGTATTTTTCTCTATCTTTCATTCAATTTACAATATTAGTTCAAAGAGGGGTCCCACCTTTAAAATATTATTTTCTGTTCCGTGGAAAAAAAGGTAATACCGTTTAAAAAAACTAAACGAATATATTTCTCTTCCTCTGGGATTATGTAGTTTAAGTAGCAGAATTCCTTCTTTCTAACACTATATGAAAACTTTTTTTTGTTCACTAATTTAAAGGGCAATTTTCATTTATTAAATTTATGTCAAAATTTGACATTTATTTATGAATTAATTATTACTTTCTCCCACCTCTATATATGTTAATAATATATATATAGAGAAAAGTATTGGATTCATTTCAAAAATTTTTTATGGCGGGATGGCCTCTGGCCAACAGCCAAGAATAAAAGAAAAAAAAAAAAAAAAATTTCAAAAATTATATGTCTAGATTTTAATGGATATACACGTTTTGAATCCAAAAAAATAGTTTTCGCACCATGGTCTGTCTGTGTGTCTGTGAACAAGATATCTCAAGAACTAAAAGAGCTAGGAGGTTGATATTTTATATTTAAGTTAGCTACCCCCTGGCACGTGACACCAAGGTTTTGAACAAAATCGGCCAAAAAGTACTAGTACTTATGCATTTTTTCAGTTTTTTTTTCGATTCCACGATTTTGATTATAATTCAAAAATAATTTATTTTTAGATGCTTTTTAAATTGTATATTCTCATATTGCCATAGAAATCTTCTGAAGACCACTTTACCTCTTGTAATTCATAGGAAAGATAGGAGAAATGGTTTCCATGGTAACAAAATGAAAAAAATTTTTTGCCCTCAAAATTGTTTTAAGCACACTTTAACTTTACTCTTCTACTCTATAAGAAAGACAGAAGAAATGGGAGCAAAAATATAAATATATTCTCATGTTTATAAATTTGACCTCTTGAATACTAATATATGTATATCGGTGGAAACTAAATATATGTCGACACAAAAAATCTGGTGCGACCTGTCACACCATAATTTTTATATAAGAATTGATATAAATAAAATTTTAATAAATTTGAGAAAAAAGTCAAAAGGTCATTTTTTTGGCGGCTGAAACTTGTAAAGATGCTCTTAATTCATGACAAAAAAGGCTCATATAAAAGATGTTAGAAGGAACCTCAAAAGCGAGTGAGACATCAACATTTTTACTTTCTCTTACCTCTATATATGTTAATATATATAGAGAGAGAAAGTATTGCGATCATGTCAAAAATTCGATGTCGAGATTTTGATGGATATACATGTTTTGAGGTCCCCTGAGTCCAAAAAAGTGGGTCCCGCAAATTGGTCTGTGTGTGTGTGTGTGTGTGTGTGTGTGTCTGTATGTGTGGACAGATTTTTAGCATGAAGGAGTTGAGCTAGCGGATTGAAATTTTATATTTAACTTAGGTACCTTTGAAGAATCTCAAAATAAGCTTTTGAACAAAATCGGCCAAAAAGTACTAGTACTTTACTGATGTACTTTTTCAGTTTTTTTCGATTTTCTCAAAATTCCCTCTAAGGATTTTTTTTAAAATTTAAAAATCAATTATTTTTTAGATGCTCTTTAAAATGTATATTCTCATTTTGCCGTTGAAACCTTCTGGAGACCACTTTACTCTTGTTCTTTTAGCATGAAGGAATTGAGCTACCGGATTGAAATTTTATATTTAACTTAGGTACCTTCCCACACGCTCAAAATAAGCTTTTGAACAAAATCGGCCAAAAAGTACTAGTACTTTACTGATGTACTTTTTCAGTTTTTTTCGATTTTCTCAAAATTCCCTCCAAGGATTTTTTTTAAAATTCAAAAATCAATTATTTTTTAGATGCTCTTTAAAATGTATATTCTCATTTTGCCGTTGAAATCTTCTGGAGACCACTTTACTCTTGTTCTTCATAGGAAAGATAGAAATGGTTGCCATGGTAACGGAATTTAAATCTTTTTCTTTTTATTAGATTAAAAATCAATTATTATTTAAATTCCCATTTATTTGTGTCTTTAATTGCTTAGGAGAAAACATATATATATCTCTCTCTCTCCACTTGCAAACATTATCGCCTGTCTCTCCGCCTTCTCTCATAGGCCTAATGTTAATTTCCTATAGGGATTTGTATGTTAATTTCGATTCAAAAGGGGGTCCCCTTTTGAAACTTTTTAGGCATTTAAAATTTTTTTTCCAATTCTTATGAAATTTTGTATTTATTTACGATTCTCTATTGTGTATAAAATGTCCAAATATGAGATTAAAATTTTTAAAAATAACCATAGTTTATTTCAAGCAGTCAACATTTAAAATCAAGTTTGAAACTAAGGTGCTATCGGAAACTAAATATATCTCGACACAAAAAATCTGGTGTGACCAGCACAGTGCGCAACTTTCTCTTACCGAAGGGTAAGAGAAAGTTGTGTGCTGTGCGCCAGTCACACCAGATTTTTTACTATTACAATTCTTTTTATACACTCCCAGTTTATTGGAAAGTAAAAATGTTTAGTATGTGAAAATAAAATTTTTTATTTTAAGGGTTGAAATTTGTTTGTTTATATTGTTTATTATTAGAAAATAATCCTTTAATGTCATTATTAAATGGGGGGGGCAAAAGTGGAGTAGAACAACAGTCACCAAAAATCCTTATGGTTAAGCAATGCCAAGCTCGGATTGGCGACCTTGGCTTTTGTCAATCTGCGTGTCGAACGTTCCTCAGTCATCGATATTTGGTATTTTTTTTTTTTTTTAACACTACACTTTTTTCTCATTCACTCGCACATTCACACACATAAACACAGTCTTTTCGGCAACTTAGGCCATTTAAGACTTTACGATAACCGTTATTTAATAATATATATTTATTTGGGGTCCAAGCATTCTTATTTAAGCCATTTGGTATCCAAATCCATCGGACTGCCTGGGGTCCGAACCCGCGACGTTTGGTATATGAGGTTAGCACGCTAACCTCTACACCAGACCCCGAGGGCATACTTTGTATTTAAAACAAAAAAATCTATTTATATAGTTCGGTGACGTCCGTCTGTCTGTTGTGGTGAGGTCCAATATTCCAAATCCAGTGCTTGAGGATAAATATTTTTATTTAATGAAAAAATCCCACAAGCCCAGGATTTGAACGGGGATCTTCTTTGTAGAAGCCGACACCCTAGCCCGCTACCCCAGCGATCCCCCATCATGGTATTATATTATTTCATATAGCTTATAGCTAAAATAAAGTAAAAAAGTTGTTTCCAGAAAATTAAAATTTTTATAAGTAATTAGCTCTTTAATTACTGTAATTATACTTCAATAGCAAGGAGATTTACAGTAATACCAGTATATTAATTAATCAATTCGATTTTTTCCTCCATTAAATCTGATGCAAAGAAAAAGTTTGTTCTGAGGAAATTTTTCTTAGAGCTATGATAAACATAAAACAAAGTTAAAACATTTTTCATAGCAATTAAGTTTACTTTAACGGTTTTTTTTTATCGTCTCGGCAATTCAATTAATTTAATTGTTTAATGAGATTGAAATTTGGGGTTAAATTTCGAGGGTTATCGACAAAGCTCTTACGTAATTAATATTAATTTAAAGTAATTTTTTCCTAATAAAAGAAAAATTGCTTAATTATCGAGGTGGGTTTTATAAATAAAATATAAAATTTATAAACGTGAAGGGCCAATTTTTTTTTATTTTGTTGAATTTGATAATGGTGATGAGATCTGATTTTCTTTCTTCATCTTGAGATTTTCGCTTAGGATGGTTATTTTCTAAAACTAAATTTTCATCACCCTTTAGGCCAAGGGAGAGATGGAGAAGTTGAATGAATAGCAGTCGTAATGTTCAAATCATTCTGCGTAACCTCATCAGAGGTTTTGTTTATATCTACCAAGTGAGGGTTGTTTTTTAAACGAGGGCGCAAAGGGCAAAAAAATAACAAAAGCATTTGGAAATTTTAACTCTAAAGAAACATCAAGATAAAAGAAGAAAAATAAACACAAATTAGAAGAATAACTCATAAAAAAGCCTAAAGAAAATTCATTAGAAAAAAAAACTTATTGAGTTTATATAAAAGACAACATTTTAAAGAAAAAGAAAAGAAGATGATGAAGTTGAAGTCTTTTAATAAATCCTATAGACGGAGGGTGAATGGGAATCTCTTTGACACTTTTCTCTGATATTTGATGGAGAGATGATTAAACTATATAGCAAATAAAATAACAAGTTTATAATATAAGCCTATAACACTTTCAATGGTCAAAGTAGCCCTCGGGGCTTGGCGTAGAGGTTAGCGTGCTAACCTCGTATACCAAACGTCGCGGGTTCGGACCCCAGGCAGTCCGATAATTTTATTTAAGCCACTTGGATACCAAATGGCTTAAATAAGAATGCCTGGACCCCAAAAAAATATATATTATATAAATACGAGTATCGCTTAAAGTCTTAAATGGCCTAAGTTGCCGAAAAGACTGTATGTATGTGTGTGTGAATGAGAAAAAAAAAAAAAATGGTCAAAGTAAGCCTACTGTATTTTAATCATCCAAATATATTCAACAATTTAAAAGATTATTTTTCTCTTTTACGGAAAATTTAATCAAAAGTTTTTTTTTTTTTTATTTAAAAAATTTCATTTTAAGGTGCGCGTCTCGGAAAACCGTTAAAACACGATTGACTCGAGGCGGCACGAGATGGCGTTAGTGTTCCCCCATTGGAATACACGTAACTTGTTCCATTTAATTCTAGACTTTCCAGCTAATTAATTAAAGGCAAAAAATTAATTATTTTTTAACACAATGATTACTAATTTAATTATCTACAACTTATAGAGCTCGTTTTTTTAAAATATCTTTTATTTAATGCGATTAATCTAAAAAAAAAAAACAAAATTTCGAAAAAAGGGCTTCTATTATTTGTAGATATTTTAAATAGCTTTAATTTAAAAAAAATTTGAGGTCGATAGCTTCAAAATTGTGGCAGCTGGAAAGTCCCAAAATTAGCACCCTGAGACGCGCACCTTAACGAAAAATATGAAAATGATAAAGAAAAAAGACAATTCTAAAATACTGTAGTATTCTAGCTGAGAGTAGCCTAGCAAATAATTTTCAAAAATATTTAAAGAATGATATTCATTTATCTCATGTAACAAAAATTTATTTCAATTATATTGGCTACCAATCCAATTTAAATAAATAGAGACGGGGTCTAAATGACCCTCGATGCCGAAAAAAGTTCTTAATTAAGTAGAAAAAAAAAAAAAAAAAAAATGTCCCATGAAAATTTACAGTTTGATATAGATCAATTTAGAAAATAAAGTAAGAAGTAGGGGAAAAAACTTTTTTCCCCACCCAAATTGTTTACTATTGTTTACAAAAAATTTATGAAATTGCAATGAAAACTTTTATTTTCCATTATTGAATTAATATAAAATACAAGGGACAAATTTTTGTATTACTAACAAGTAAGCCTAATCATATTTTAAATTAACTCAAAACATGACAAAAAATATATTAAAAAAAAAAAAATATAAAATTGTTTATATCATAAAAACTATTGAATATTGAAAATTTCCAAACCTATTCTATGTATTGAAAGAGATTTTATAAACAATAAACAAAAATGAACTAGGATAGTCGGAATTTACAATTTAACTAATTAGATGAGTTTTATATTGATGGTGGGCCAAACAGGGCCAACCCGGGATCTCATGCCAATCCACTTGCTTAAGGCCATCGTTCCCACCTGCAAAAACTCGCATTTCCCTATATAACAAGATCGCAAAAATCTTTAATTTTTCATTTCTTTGTAGTTGACATTATCAACAGGCGGACTAACATATTGACTAGATATCTACTTTCCTACTCTCTGGCTAAACCCTTTGAGAAGTTCTATATAAAAAGCACATAAAAACCTTTGAAATTTATCACTTGGTAAAGTAGAAATTTCAAAGCCATCTAGATATATAGGTCAATGTGAGTTTTAATGGTGATGTCGAGCGGCCGGCGATCTGTTGCAAGTATTGTAGAAATCACTCAGATGTCCAGGATAGGATGGCGATCCTGGGTTCGATTCTTAGATATAGGCCAGTAAACTTTTGCCACCCCCCTAATCAATATAAATCTCAGTTAAATTCGATTCGTCTCAAGTTTGTATTTATTTGACAAATATAGCCTTGAACGTTATTTACTCACCCTGACGCAGATGTGATAGTGAAGTCAGCTGTCTGGAAAAAAAAATTCATTATTTAGTTTATTCAATCAAATAATATTTATTTCAAAAATTTTAATCATAAGATTACCTATTATTTTCAGATTTAATAAAAATAATAAAGATTAATTTTGAGTAAAAAATGCAAAACGTCAACAATAAACATCCGTAAAAATTATATATAATTCGTTATTATCCTTTTGTCTCTCAAGCACTATTAGAGCAAATTCCAATTGGAATTTTGAATCAAAGAATCATATTTGTTCATTGAGCGCCTTTTCTAAAATTTTTATTGTTTTTCCACTTATTGTTTAAGTTTCTCACATAGGAAATATATGTAGAGCATATCAAATCTATGAATTAGTCCTACTGGTTGGAGGCCACCTCTCCGCCTTGACTAGATGCGACACCCGCTCTAGGCGGGCAGCCCGACTCCTTTATTTCTTCATACTTCATGGGCGTAGCCAGGGCCCCCTGGCTTGTCCAGAAAATCTTTTATCTCTTAAAAACAAATATATACTTTTCCAATTGTAATTTTTTTTTTTAAATGAGCTTATATTAGGAAAATAATTAATTATAATTATATTTAATAAATAATTAATAATCGATGTTTATTTTAATTTGCAAACCCCCCCCTCTCGTCCTAACGAATGGTTGCCCCCCTAACAAGATGTCTGGCTACGCCCAGGTCATACTTCTAAAATCCTTAGCACCCCAGCAATAAAAATTTGGGATTTGTGTCCGATCTAGTAGAGGTCAAAACAAGTTTTTACTCTTTCATAAACTAAATTTATAATCTTAAAAACAACAAGGGTACAGGAATACATTGAATAGTACAGTTTTGATTAGTTCGGTATGTAGTTATAGTTAAAATAAAAAGAAATCAGTAAAAGGATGAGAGGCAGAAGGAAAAATAAAGATTTCATATTTTCTAGCAGACTTTTCGAGCGTTCGTCACCAGTGGCGTCATTTCAACTTTTTCTTGGGGGGGGGGGGGGGGGGCAAACATTTTTTTTTAAATATACTTACAAATAAGTACTCAAATTTGGTCAATTTAATAAATTGTTTAATTTTCTACAGTTTATATACTCGTAGAGGTATTTTGAAATATTTTATTTAGAATAGAAAATTTAATAAAAATCAGAGCCCTTGGGAGGAGCAAATGCCCCCCCCCCCTGTCTCCCCCCAAATGACACCACTGTTCGGGACGTAATAATAAAGGCGGGCAACGCGGCTAGTAGTATTAAATATTCGAAGTGTAAATAAATTCCCATTGAATTAAAGCTTTGAAATTTTATTTGTTTTATCTTTTAAATCTGGTGTGAATTAATGCACATCACACAACTTTCTCAAACCTTATGTAAATGAAAGTTGCGTACTGTGCTGTTACACCAGATTTTTTTTGTATCTAGATATATTTAGTTTCCCATAGCACCTTAGTTCTAAACTTGACCACTTGCGTTTCATAGATGGCGCTGACTTTCAATAAAAAGAGAAAGTAAAAAATCTTTAGAATGATTATAAAAAAATAGTAATTAAAAAAAATTTATTAAGTGATTAGATTAAAATTTTTTAAATATATATTCCTCCTAATAATTCATATATTTTATCTCGAGTTATTGATTTGAACTCAGTTATCTCTAATATCTCTGCCTCTTTAACTAATAATGATATGTCATGTATGTTCCAATATGTTCTCTGGTATTTAATAAAGGGTTATTTCAATATCTTGGCAGAGAATTAGTTCATCTGAATAACCAATTTTGCATATATAAATTCACTGGAATCTTTATCATAGGTTTGCGTTATTGAATATCGTTCCTGGCAAAGGATGCTGGTTTCCTTTTCCCCCTCCTGACCCTTTTCCCTTTTATCCTTTTGGGGTTTTTCCCGATAAGCACAACAAACAACTAATATATAAACAAGTCGGTGTATATTCAAGGGTTTTTGAATTCAAACCTCTGAGTAAAGTTTACTCTCTTTGTTTGAATTTTGATACTTATGTTGATAGAATTTTTTTCTTTGTATGACTAAAAAAAGTAAAAAAAATCCTATTTAAATAAAAAACAATTTTTTTTTTTGAATTGTTAATAAGAAATAAGTATTTTAGATTAGAAATTTGAGAGAGTGAGTGCAAAAGATACAGCGTACTTAAATTAATACTTCTCTTTCGCTCGTTTCGCTCACACAAGTTCAATCCAACTCTTCAATAGAATTCAAATAAATTTAGAGGGGATGCATGTCTCCCCACTAAGCTTTCAAATAAAAGTAATGATAGGTATGGTAGTCCAAATAATGAGACTGATCGGTTACATTTATTTCTATTTGGTTTAGTAACGCCTTTATCGACTTTAATCTTTTTCATTGTATTTAAATTTAATTCTTTTCACATTACAATTTACCTAATCAAATTACTTTTCGAGAAAAAAATTTTATGGTGATAAAAAGCAATTTGCATAACCTGAAGATACATTTATAATCACGGATCTTTCTTTGTAGATACAAAATAAATTAAAATAATTTTAGTCCTTACAGTTTTGATTTGGGTTTAGGGGTCGTCCACATATTACGTAACGCCTTTTTTGACGATTTTCTAGACTCCCCCCCCCCTCCGATGTCACAGTTAGTCACATACAAACCCCCCTTCAAATATTATGTCACAACATAGAACTACCCCCTGCCCCGAATAAAATTAAAATTAAATTTAAATAAAGTATATATTTTGTTTTTCTATTAGACTGCAGTTGCCTACTTACACCCTTCATAAATTTTTATCTTAAGGAAGGTAGATATTTTTTTGTGTAAAGCAATTGTAATTTCAATAAATGTTTGTTGACTGCAGGTCCCGAAGAAGGACGCGATTCGCGTCCGAAACGTCGACCAAAAGAAATTAAAATAGTTTTTTATTCTCCTGGCTGCAAATCTACCTTCCTTAAGATTAATAAATAATTTTACACTTTTATAAATTTTTATATTAAATTGTCTGAAAAATTGCTACAAATTACAAAGGAAAGTCTAGGGTCCGCCGCGAGGCGAGTCCGAGACAGTTGCAAGCAACTCAAACCCCCTGAACGCTGGCGATGCGGCTAGTAGAAAATAATTTTATTGAATTTTTAGAATATAAATTCTATCTTTATTTTTTGAGTTTAAAATTTCTGTATATAATTAATAGCCTCTCTTAAAATAATATTAAAAATAATTTACGTTGATTAAATTAAATGGCCGTTGATTATCCTCAGATTAGAAGGACATAAAACTAGAATTAGTTGAAGGGAGAGATAAAACCCTCACTTCCTTTCAACTGTGGGTTGGCAAGCATACGAATCGTCGTCTTATTGGGAGGGTTTTCAAGGAGGAAAGGGGGACAGGTAATTGTCACTCTCCCCTTTTACTCACGAACATCTTAAGAACACGTTCTTATTGAATTTCAGCCCTTTGCAACCTGTCTCGAATATCTCTCTCTCTCTTTCGATTTCAAAATTACAACTTATATTTAAATGAGAATTGAATTAAAAATTTGGTGTGACTGACCGCACAACACATAATTTTTTTAACAATAGAGAATCCTAAATAAATACAAATTTTCATAAGAATTTTTTTTTAAATGTGTAAAAAGTTCCAAAGGGACCGAAAAGTGAATTTGAAAAATCTGAAATCTTTTGCAACAGGTACAAAAGTAAAGTGGTTTTCAGAAGATTTTAATGGCAAAATGAGAATATACATTTTAAAGAGCATGTAAAAAATAAATGATTTTTAGATACGAGTAGGATGGCAGCCAGGAAAGAAATCAGACAAAAATTTAATCAATCTTTATCTAATTTTATTTCGTTTGCCGACGTTTCGGACGCAAATCGCGCCCTTCCTCAGGACAATCGATATTTTATTTTTCTTCTACCTTTAAATAAAGGAAAATAAAAATAGATTAAAATTTTACCTCTATTCATTCACTATTAAATTATTAAAAAGATATCGGATATTTGAATTAATAAATATTAATTATATTTTAAATACTTCATTTACCTCAAATGGGAAATGATATAATAATCCCTTTGAGCTCACACACATATATACACATCTCACACGGACGAATATATATAGATATACTTTTCTACATAGTTTTTTACTTGTTACAGCAGGTTTAGAACAGCTTCAAACTTGGCTACCCAATCTGTGGTCTTTAGTATAGCGAGAGATTCGTTGCAGTTGACATCCTCAAATCCACGCTGGACGACTTTATCTCCAGAAATCTTTCATTTGGTGAGTAACTCTTGAAATTTTGATAATTCTTATTCATTTTTAAATTATATAGAGTAAAGGTGGGGCAAAAGTCCGCACGGGGCAAAAGTCCGAATCCTCATTTTAAAATCCCCGGTAGACTTGGCGTTGTTCTAAACAACTTTGTTAGGTTGGTAACAACAAGAACAGAAGATGATTCGAAATTCAATAACGTGTTTGAAGCCGATTGTTAACAATGAGCAAATTTATGTTTTTGTCACCTTCCATCTAATATTTATGGAAATTATCATGGTTGCAACATGTACCAGCATGCACTTTTCTAACTGTCTAATGTCTTTGATTGCAAGCTGATAACCCTAAATAAATATTTTAAAACCTTTTTTTTCTCTACAGTTAACAATAAAAAATTTTTGTAACACTTCGATGAAAATAGCTAAATGGGGCAAAAGTCCGCGGCCTCGACGGGGCAAAAGGCCCAATGGATCTCCAATGGAACCAATGTCACCCAATGGTATTCGAGTTTCTAATACCCCTACCTAGTATTTTAGGGTTTCTAATACCCCTACCTAGTAGTTTCTCGGATTAATGAGCCTAGGGAAACGAGCACGACCCGAAATGTTTATGCAGATTATGAACTTCAATCTTACTGGGGACTAATTATTATAAGGCCTATTGTGTATTTCTAATAAATAAAATAAATACATAAAACATACCTATACCTAATGTATTTCTTATTAAGTCTTTTTTATACCCTCGTTCAAAAGGTTGTTCGCTGCAGGGGCAATTGTTTGCACCTAAGGACTTTGCCCCGCTAGTGCGGACTTTTACCCCTCGGTGGGGCAAAAGTCCGCAAATGAAAATTTTTGTTTAAATACCTCTCCTACTCTTATGCTACCGAATAGGAAACCAAAAAAATTATGTAAGATAGCCAATTAACCAGGCTTTCAGGGGATGTTCCTATTTTTATTGTATCTTTCATAGGAAGGTCAAAAAAATTCCCAAAGAAAAACTGCGGACTTTTGCCCCACCTTACTCTATATCTTGATATATAAATCTTTGACAATTTCAAAGACTTATGCCCAATCGCACCGCACAATTTAAGTATAACTTAAAATAAAGTATCAGCAACATGGCAACGTTGTAAATTTTAGTGATATTCTGCTGATTTATTTGTGATTTAATATTATAAGACTTAAACGATACTGTTATTTATTAATAAATATAGATTGGGGGTCCTGGCATCTTTATTCTCGCCATTTGGGTCTTGAAACATGATTTTATTTTCAATCAGAGAACGTGTTATCTTAGCAACGAACGTGGTTAGCAACGGATGACAATGAAAGTTTGTTAAATTTCATACTTAACCCCCAAATATTTAAGCCCTCGATTTCGGGGGCCTAGCAATGACTTAAGCTAAAAAACAATATTGATAATATAATATTAATTAACTAATAATAATACATTTTTTGGATTCGATTTCGATTTTTCTTATAAAAAACATGAACAATATGAACTATATTTTCGAGGATGATCTATATTATATTAGAGGAGGGCCTGTCGGTCCATCCGTCTGTCACGCTCTGACCAACTTCCCGTTGGAATTTTGAAACGAAATTTTCCAGTCTTATATTAGTAGAGCTGTGTTTTTCAATCTTTTTTGAATTTACAGGTTGAAAAAATTCTGGCGATTCTCTTGGTTCATGACCGACAAAAAGATTGTAAATCAAAAGACTATGTAAGTTATATGATTTTCTCTATTTTGGTACCTATTTCCCTTCTCCATGAAATTATGTTTTTATTATCGTGTAGAACTATGCCTTTTTTCTTTTGCCGCCTACCCTCCGTGTAGGGCTTCGCCACCCCCTAGGGGTCCCGACCCACAGATTGAAAAACACTGTTATAGAGTGACATATCGTTATTAATATTTATACATAGTAGCCTATATATAAAATTGCTATTAATTAATCAAAAATTATGAAAATTAATATTTTGTTTCTGATTTTCTCATTTTTCTGAAATTAATATTTATAAACAATATGTATTTAATTTAGTTTATGATTATTAAAAAGAAAAATTATTAAATTAAAAATAAATCACCAGAATATCACTAAAATTTACAACGTTGCCAGGTTGTTGATACTTAATTTTAAGTCATACTTAAATTGTGCGGTGCGATTGGGCATAAATATTAAAAACATGATGAATTTCATTTCATTCGAAGCATATTTACATAAATTTACTCACTCTTGTACAAATGTAGTATTTTAATCTTAACAAATTTGACGAAATTTTCTCGTTGACTTTGAGGCAAGGGACACCCGAGGGCTCCACCGAACTGATGGTGGGGACGGGGTCAAAAATAATTTCCACATTTATTCTTATGTGAGTTAGGCTAGGCAGGATCTCTTTCGCGTTAGCCCCCTCACTTGTGATGCTCGTAATCCAAAAAAATCAAGTTTGCTCTCACTGATACGATTTCTTCAAACTCTCGGTTTACGGAAATATTATTTTTATTTAAACAAGCAAGGCAAAGTTTATTTATTAATATAAAAAAAAACTCCTTGCTTTTTTTTACAATATATTCATTTACTACACATATTTTTTGTAATAAATGAAAATAATTTTTAATGCCAATAAGGCTAAATTAGTGTATATGTGAGTATTAAAAACTGGGAGAAGAAAATATTTCAATTTTGGGGAAAATCAAAGGTAAATAATTAATAACTTTGACTTTATATAATTAATTGATTAGAGTCAAGACTAATTTAATAATTTTTTTAAAAAAAAAGAATCGGTACATGAATGTGATTTTTATACTGTGTTTTCCATAAATAAATTATGATTATTGAAAAACTAACAATGAGAAGAGAGAGAATGTGATGTGCTTAATCACATCCGACAATAAAAAGCCAAAAAAGGAAAGAAGTCGAGTTACGATAAAACTTGGATGCATACATAGACGCTTTTCAATTTGAACCTATTCATCTAATTATATAGATAACGTCCGTGGAGGAGATTAATTATTTATTTACAGTACAAGACTTCAGTTTGTTTCAACTTTTAAAATTGTAACTCATTTTGTAATTACAGACCCCTAGTTGGTGTAATTTGGAGACCCAACAAATAAGAGTAAAAATAAAGTATTAAATTCCAAAAGCGTGATTAATCAAAGCAAGTTTCAATTTCGATAGACATTATTATTTTTTTAATAATAAGGTGCAACAAATTTAATGATTTGAAATTTGTATTGTAATATAGACTATATTATAGTTATATATTATGATAGGTACTATCAAAATAGTCGGTCGAATTAAAATTAATTATGTTGATAATAGAAGTGGCTGTTCAGAACCGGTTTTTCCCGAAAGTCGGTATTTTTACCGAACCTCGGTAAAAACCGGTTTTTACCGTAAAGCCGGTTTTTACCGAGTTTCGAGAAAAACCGGTTTTTACCGACTTTCGAGAAAAACCGGTTTTTACCGAGTTTCGAGAAAAACCGGTTTTTATCGATCTTACGGTAAAAACCGAGTCGTTTTTTTACCGTAGGGCTGTTTTTATCGAATTTTTCTCGTTTTCCATATTTTTACTTGAATTTTCATCACTTTAATAAAATTATACACTTCACATATATACAGTAGCATTTCCAAGTGTAATTTTTATATTTCCTTTAAGGTCTTTTTCGCATCTAAAGCCATTTAGACCCCATCAGTAATAATTAATTAATTTAAAATGCTTGGTAGCCAATTCAATTGAAATACATTTTGCTCGCTTGTAATGGGAAGCGACCTCGGGACCTCAGGTACACCCACAAGATATGAACCCCAGGGAGAATATTTTTGAATATATTCCAAAAAATCCTTTCAAAATAAGGGATTTATGAAATAAGTATAATTATTAAAACTTTTTTAAATACGTTCGTATTTAATAAAAAAATTTTAGACAAACATATTTGAAGAGACGCAAGAGTGAAAGGGAGAGGCTAAGGGAGGGGGTCCCTCTCTTCTCTTTCTCTCTCTCTCTCTATCTCTCTACGACACTAAGAGGCGGGCAATAAAATTTATTATAAGCCTACATTTTATAAACTTGGTTTTTTTTTCTGCTAAAAAAATAAAAAGATAGATTTTTACCTATTGATATAAAAATTTAAATTTAATTAAATATAGTCTATTTAGATAAAATAAAAAATAGCCTATCATGATCTATATATCATTAAAATCAGAAAAAAAATTTCCAATTTAATTAATCTAAGTAGACCTGAAAAAATTACAGATATTAAATTTATTATTATAATTAATTTTATTATTTTTTTTATTATATTCGTTTCTCTCTTTTTTCTTTAATCGATTAAGAAAAATAATTTTTGCCCCGTCCAATTTTTGCAAAGCCCAACCCTTCTCCCCTTATATATGAGTTTTGAAAAAATTGGACCCCTCGGGTGCAAATTTGATGAAAATTGGAATTTAACCTCAGAGTAAGACTATGATGAACTAAAAATGATCCCCGACCCCCCCTACTGAATTTTTTAGTTTTGAATAAATTCGCCCCCAATAGACAAAATTCGATGAAATTTTAAATGGAGGGGCTGCATCATTTTGAGTTGATCATAGTCTTTTAGATTCTACCCTGAGCTTAAATTCCAATTTTGATCAAATTTGCACTAGTGGGGTCCAAGTTATTCAAATCTCAAAATTAGGGGGGTCCGGGGTCATTTTGAGTTGATCATACTCTTTTAGATTCTACCCTGAGCTTAAATTCCAATTTTGATCAAATTTGCACTAGTGGGGGCCAAGTTATTCAAATCTCAAAATTAGGGGGGGGGGGTCCGGGGTCATTTTGAGTTGATCATACTCTTTTAGATTCTACTCTGAGCTTAAATTCCAATTTTGATCAAATTTGCACTAGTGGGGGCCAAGTTATTCAAATCTCAAAATTAGGGGGGGGTCCGGGGTCATTTTGAGTTGATCATACTCTTTTAGATTCTACTCTGAGCTTAAATTCCAATTTTGATCAAATTTGCACTAGTGGGGGCCAAGTTATTCAAATCTCAAAAATAGGGGCGTCCGGGATCAATTTGAGTTGATCAGTCTATCTAAATATTCCCATAAGAAATAAGAGAAAGTAAAACAAATCTTGTATAAAGTCACTTCAGATTTCTTTTACTTTCTCTTTTTCATATTCAATTAAAAAAAAAAAAAAAATTTAAATTACACTTCTTAAAGCTAAAACTTGAAATCTTTCGATAAAATAGAGAAATTACGGGTTTTACCGTGTCTCGAGAAAAGCAGATTTTTACTGAGTTTCGAGAAAAGCTTATTTTTACCGAGTTTCGAGAAAAACCGGTTTTTACCGTGTCTCGAGAAAAGCAGATTTTTACCGAGGTTCGAGAAAAACCGGTTTTTACCGAGTTTCGAGAAAAACCGGTTTTTACCGTGTCTCGAGAAAAGCAGATTTTTACCGAGGTTCGAGAAAAACCGGTTTTTACCGAGTTTCGAGAAAAATCTGTTTTTACCGCAGGCCGATAAAACTAAAAGTCATTTTTTTACCGTAGGGCTGTTTTTATCGAATTTTTCTCGTTTTCTTAAAATGCTTGGTCGCCAATTCATTTGAAATACCTTTTTCTCGCTTTAAATGGGAAACGAACCCGGAACACCTGGTACACTCACATTATATGAACTCAGGGAGAATATTTTTGAATACCAGTATATACCAAAAATCCTTTCAAAATAAGGGATTTATGAAATAAGTAGGTATATAATTATTAAAACTTTTTTAAATACGTATGTATTTAATAAAAAAAATTTTAGACAAACATGCTTCAAGTGAGGGGAGAGTGGAAGGGAGGGAGGGCTAACACCATTTCGTTTCTTCTCTTTGTCTATCTCTCTCTTTCCGAAACTCAGTGGCGCGCAATAAAATTTATTATAAGCCTACATTTTATAAACTTTGTTTTTTTTTTCTGCTAAAAAAAATAAAAAGATGAATATTTACCTATTGATATACAAATTTAATTTTAATTAAATATAGCCTATTTAGATAAAATAAAAATAGCCTATCATATCTATATATCATTGAAATCAGAAAAAAATTTCCAATTTAATTAATCTACTTAGGCTTGAAAAAATTACAAATATTAAATTTATTATGAGCCTATAATTAATTTTATTATTTTTATTATATTCGTTTCTCTCTTTTTTCTTTAATCAATGAAAAAATTGGACCCCTCGGGTGCAAATTAATGAAAATTGGAATTTAACCTCAGAGTAAGACTATGATGAACTAAAAATGATCCCCGACCCCCCCCCCCTCTTCCACAATTTTTGAGTTTTGAATTCGCCCCAATAGACAAAATTCGATGAAATTTGAAATGTAGGAGCTCATCATTTTCATTTGATCATAGTCTTTTAGATTCTACCCTGAGCTTAAATTCCAATTTTCATCAAATTTGCACTAGTGGGGTCCAATTTATTCAAATCTCAAAAATTGGGGTGGGGGGGCGTCCGAGATCAATTTGAGTTGATCATAGTCTTTTAGATTCTACCCTGAGCTTAAATTCCAATTATCATCAAATTTGCACCAGTGGGGGCCAAGTTATTCAAATCTCAAAAATTGGGGTGGGGGGGGGCGTCCGGTATCAATTTGAGTTGATTATAGCCTTTTATATACTACCCTGAGCTTAAATTCCAATTATCATCAAATTTGCACCAGTGGGGGCCAAGTTATTCAAATCTCAAAAATTGGGGTGGGGGGGGGGCGTCCGGTATCAATTTGAGTTGATTTAGCCTTTTATATACTACCCTGAGCTTAAATTCCAATTATCATCAAATTTGCACTAGTGGGGGCCAAGTTATTCAAATCTCAAAATTAGGGGCGCCCGGGATCAATTTGAGTTGATCAGTCTACCTGAATATTCCCATACGAAATAAGAGAAAGTTAAACAAATTTTCTTGTATGAAGACACTTAAGATTTTTTTTTCTATTATAATTCAATAAAAAAAAAAATAAAAAGAATCTTAAATTACACTTCCTAAAACTGAATATAAGCTTGAAATCAATTCGATAAAATAAAGAAAATACGGATTTTACCGTGTTTCGAGAAAAGCAGATTTTTACCGAGTTCGAGAAAAACCGACTAACGGTAAAAACCGGTTTTTACCGAGTTTCGAGAAAAACCGGTTTTTACCGACTTTCGAGAAAACCGGTTTTTACCGACTTTCGAGAAAAACCGGTTTTTACCGACTTTCGAGAAAAAACCGGTTTTTACCGACTTTCGAGAAAAACCGGTTTTTA
>JAKCPI010031376.1:0-18615 GCA_023213315.1 Euborellia annulipes | reverse complement strand
TGAACAGGGAAGAGTATTTTTCTGAAAAAAAGCATTTTTTGACAATAAACAGCGCTCCAATAGAAACAGGGGATATTTATGAATCAACCTAATTATAAATAAGTTATTTTTAAGAAGTGTATAAAAATAATAGTTTTTTTCAGAATGTACTGTATATATTTATATTTATATAAGGCAATATTTTAAATAATTTTTTTTATTGAACACTTTGAATTTGATTGAAATTTGTCCTAAATTTGTACCATTTGTTTTGTATATATATAATAAAAAAATTGATAACAATAATTGAAAATTTTCAAAAATAATAGTTTTTGGAATTTTTTAACATTATTTAAGTTCACTTAATCTTATTAGTGTTTTTAGTTCGTGCCCTTCATCAATTTACAAGTATAAAAATGCTTTTTTTTGTTGTTTTTTTATAAAATATCAAAGCTTTATCTACCACTCAGATTTGTTATAACCTAATTATTAGGCCGTTCTCAGGAATTCAAAAGTCAATTATACTTGATGATGGTTACAGATTAAGTACAGGATGTATACCAGAGGTCTTGAAAATTAAATAACTCGGAAACAAAATTCGATGAAGAATAAAGATGAGATGTGGCTTTAGAATTTAAAATGGATACAGGAGACGACGTAGCAGTCATGAGATTAAATAAATATTTAAGACGTTTAGGTCGCTAATCACATTTAATTCCCATGAGGAAAGTCATGATTTGTGACAGAAACGTCGACAATAAACAATTAAAGATTTATTTAATCTCATGACTGATATGTCTCCTGTATCCATCAATAGAGAAATTTCGAAATTAAATGACCAACAGTCGGCGTCACAAGCGCCTGATCTGCGCTGACTGTACGCTGTAGTTGCATCTTCAAAGGTGCTCTGAAGCCCAGAGTGATTAGTATTGAAACAATCCAGAAGGAAGCAGGCATTAGTTTAATAATAATTTCAAATAAACACTGATGTTGGAATCATCATAAAAGCTTTAGTAATGTCTTTTATGTATTTAAAATACTCATTCAAGCTATTATTGTGGACATTTTATAAATAAACCTATGTACTAGCAAACTATTCATGCTGAGATAAATATTCATCTATTTATATTTTAAATACATAAAGGATACAACTCCCTTGGTCTGTGGCAACTCCTAAAGAGCTTTAGATTTTTGTTTTCAAGTTTTTCAATTTTCAAATCAGGGTAAAATTAGTAGCCATCCTGTAAATGTATTTATAATTAAACAGAATAATCTAATGTAATAATGATAGGGTCATTCCATGTCAAATCACCCAGCGTCTCACAATTGGATGAAATTTTTTTATTTTTTGTTGCTTATACCATCCTTAGTAAGAATCAAGGGCGAATACAGGGGGGGGGTAAAGGGGGGTAATTACCCCTCTCCCTGAGATTTGAAAAAAATGTATTTTTAATGTAAAATTTTAAAAATTAATACTTAAAAATTTGATTTGTATTTATATTCTGGTAAACAAGTACAGAATGCGCCTTTAAATTACCGAAATTAAGAAAAAAAATGTGCGACCAGTCACTCCAGATTACCCCCCCCCGAGAAACACCTCTGGATCCGCCACTGGTAAGAATCCAAAATTATATCAATATTAAAATATTTCTAATACTTTAAAAAAAAAAAAAAGTTGATTTATGAATTTTAATCAAAATCGCCAAGGCCAATTTTGAGAAAATAGAAAAAAACTAAAAAAGTACATCAGTAAAGTACTAGTACTTTTTGACCGATTTTGTTCCAAAATTTTCGTGTTACATGCCAGGGGGTACCTTACTTAAATATCAAATATCAACCTCCTAGCACGTTCCGGAGCACCTGGCCCTAGCTACGCCACTGACTCCCACAAACACAGTATTAATTAAGGTAATATAATTTTGGATTCTTACTAAGCAACAAATAAAATCCAAATCTGAGATGGAGGGTTACATGGCTGGATGATTTGACATGGAATGACCCGATAACAACTGCGAGGTCAGATAAAAAACAATATAAATGTTTCATTTAGCGTTCAATTAGAGCTGCTCATGTTTAATGTATAAGAGCAATAGGTAAATAATTAAGGCAGGTTTGCAAGCAAATAGATATGAGATTTCATAGTGCATTCGAAAACAAAAAGTCACATGTTTTCTAGCTAGCCGTAGCCATTAGGCCGGACGCACAGAAGAACAGACAAGAAAAGACACTCTAATGAAAAAAAAGTAAGCCTTGTCAAAAAGAAAAAAATTTCTATCCAAGAGTCTGTCTGTTTATGTTCAAGCCAGGTTGTTATTGCCCATTTCAAATATTATATGAAATTTGAAACTTTTCTACAGTGTCCAGCGAAAAGACATAACTTGTTCATTTTCAAACAACAACGAATCAACTGAGTTCTTTGTTTCTATTCGAGTCAAGTTTTTTTTTTTTTTTTTTTGAGAAGTGGTTTCCCAAAGTCCGAAGATCTATGACCACCAAAGATCACGGCAAATACGAGGAACAGGGCCAAGAAGAGAGAGAAATATTCAAACTCATTTAATGTCAGTGTAGTAGGCCCAGGGATAATTTTATTTGGAACCTGTTAGATTTACTAGTATTTCACAAATCAAGTCCTTTTCTATTTTTTTTTTTTTTTTTTTTTTTTTTTAAACACACACTTTTTTCTCATTCACACAGTCTTACTTAGGCCAAATAAGATTTTATACGATAAACGATATTTGTATAATATATATATATGTGGGTCCCGGCATTCTTATTTAAGCTATTTGGTCTTCTATTTTTAATAAAGTATATATAGTATTTATCTTTGTTGTACTGCCTGCATTTTCATATCCTATTTAAAGTATGCAACCTTTACAACTACATTTAATTTTCTTCCCTTTTTTATTATGAGGATGCTACTTTAATATACACAGCAAAAAAAAAAAAAATCTAACAATTTGTTTCTTCTTCAGAAGGCCTGTTCTAATCTACCTTAATGATACTCTAATTTAAGAAACATTTAATATGAAATATCTTATACATTTCGAAGTACATTTAACACAAATACAAATAAATAATTACAATTCAAATAAAATAACGAAAAATATGTAGATTTTCAATTTGCGGGACAAATCAACCTAATCTCGATATGTATAGTTGGATGTTAATTAAAAATTTTGTTTTTATTAGAATTTCCAGTAAAATAGACAGAGAAAAACTGAAATGGAAAATTTTAGAAATTCGGCGTTAATAAAAAATTCGGCATTTTTGTCTTTGTTTTATTTAAATTGAAATTATTTATTAAAATTATATGGAATTTACTTAGAAATGTGTAAGATTAAAATTTTTAATAAATTACAGTATCATAGATTAGAGCAGGTCTTTTTAAGAAGTAACAAAATGTTACGTTTTTTTTTTTTTTTTTTTTTTTTTTGATGTGCACTATATAATAATTTGACTTGAGCCCCATGGAGATCAACATTCAGAGCAGCGATATACAAAAACGCATTTCACCCAAAAGAAAATGTCAGTTTTGCAGTTAGATCCTTCATATATAAGAGAAAAAAAAAATAAAATTACTATTTATTAACTCAATAGCTGAAAAAAATAGGATCTACGGTATCTAATTTTTCCGGCCTGAAAATGCATGAACAAGTTATGACTTTTTCAAACACATCCTTTTTATGCGATATTCTTTTAAAAAAGAATAATTTTAAATAAATAAAGCAAAATCACAGATAAAATTTGGAAAATTAATATTTATACTTAACTCCTTCTCATTTCTCTTACAACAATCTATAGTAAATATTGAGATAGTCTTTAATCAGAAGAATGCGATGCTAATGCAATTAAAATATAATTTTTACATATACTGTATATATATATATATATTTATTAGAATTAATTCTATAAATTTAATAATAAAATGCTCTCTTTTTTTGGAAATTTTTAACAACATAATTTAAAAAAATTCTAAAAGTTTTTATTATAATAATAAATGCTTAAATGAAAATACCTTTGCCTATAATTTCATCTAATAAATATTATCGTTGAAGATGCATCATATCAAAAGCATTTCCGAATAATCGCAGGTCAAGTTTTAGGATAATCTCTCCTTTTTCTACTTCATGTAATCTAAGTTTTTTCACTATAGGTCCGTGAGTTGTTTGGGTATCTCGTAAAATATCACAAACGCGCACTTCGGTTCGGCCCAGGAACTCTATAAGAAAAAAAATAATAAATAAATATATTTAATAAAAAGAATATAATTTTATTTAAGAAGATTGTTTAGCAGTGACAGATGTATGCATTTGACCAGTGCTTCTTAATCTTTTTAAAGATGCAGTTCCCTAGAGGGCCATGGATTACCCGCAGCGGGGCCGCAAAGAGTCCACATACAGAGAGCCGCGACTTCGTAAAGTTTAAGAAGCACTGCACTAGACAATTACATCAGATCCGACAAGGATAGGGGTTTGCACCCCTCACTATAGATATTGTTTTTAAGTTGAGAAAAATAGAAGTTGTGGTTGTGATGCACATGAAATGGAGAGTTGAAGTTACGAGTATCAGCCAAAGTAGGGGGTGTCCCAGGTTCAATCACTTCCACAAAGGCTGGCTCAATCACATGTTTATATTAGAATACAGTATGTGTACAATTTCTAATAACTGAGAATGACCCAATAAATTTACTCTTCTTCTTCTCTCCTCGCCTTATTCCCGCGATGCGGGGTCGGCGGACCTCATTCATTCCTTCCAACCCTATCATACGTTTTTACAACCGGAAAAAATAGGACAGGCCGGTCCGTCGCAAGGTCTGACGCCTGTTGAAAAGAGGAAGGAAGAGACAGACATTTAAAGAACTGAAAAACTGCCTGTCCCAGCTCGGGCAGCTCGTGGTCGCCATCCACGTACCCACAAGATGTGGGGCCCTGAGCAAACCCAATAAATTTAGACTGAAAGGCCTTATTCTGAGAGTTTTATTGAAGCTAGTGCTTCCCATTTTGGCTGATATCTCCATCTCTACATCACAGTAATATCTGATATTCTGTTTAATTGTAAAATGCTCATAAGAGAGTAGGAAAATGCTAGACTTTTTTGTTTATTCATTTAATTCACACAGCTGATGTTTCACTTTAGTGTTTGAACCATCTTCAGTAGCTACGACTCTCATTTTTTTCTACCCTCTTACGAATATAACATCACAGCTAGAAATTGCGTTTTGTAAAATGTTGTTTGTTAATTGCCTTGTTAATGGTCTTTGTTGTCTTAATATATTATAAATTTGTATTGAAATTGTTTGGACCATGCCATCCACGACAGGTGCTTCTAAACTGATTAATATATTTAAATATGGATTTACACTTTTTTTACCACACCCCGATAGTCTGACCCAATTGCCAAACATTGGGTTCTGTCTGAGAGCCAGGAATGTAGCCAATTAACAACAATATCGGAAAGATTATATCTTTCTAAAAGTGTTAGTAAGGTATTATGGGAGAGAGAATGAAATTCAATTTTACCATTAGGAGCAAAATGTCCTTGATCGAAAACGGTGATACAAAGAACATCTTCGCGAAGATCCTTAACCAAGAATTGCATCGATGAATTCCATTTAGGATCACAGCTGCCAGGATAAACTTTAGTGCGATGCTCTTGAGAGCCCATTGAGACTTCGCAGAACGCGTCACATTTACCTAGAAAGTTAGCAATAAAAATTGATTTTGTTAAAATAATGAAAATAAAATGGGGATTTTTTTCATCCCTAAACATGCCGAAAAAATATTAATCATGCAAATAGGTTTCACATTCCAATAAAATTTTGTGCTCTTAATGTGGAGCATGCTTTAAAAAAAACGAACTTTGTCTATCAGCTTTAATGCTTATATGTACAACTTTTTGCACTGTCTCCTTCAAAATAGTCCCCTCTACTGGCAATACACCGTTCCATCGTTTCTTCCATTATTGGAACGCCTCCTGGAACACATTTTTTGGCGTGCAGATATCTCCTCAATGTTTTGGAAATTACGTCCTTACAACGAGTTTTTCAGTTTGGGAAACAAGAAAAAAGTCTGCCTGGGCTAGGTCCGAAGAATACGGTGGATGGGGCACTATGTAGTGTTTTGCTGGAGACAAGGAGAGATGCGTGACCTGGCGCATTGTCATGATGCACCATCCAACTCTGGTTTTCCCACAATTCAGGATTCATCCAGCGCACGGCATCCCTCATGCACTCATCTCTCAAACTGAAAAACACGTTGAAAGGACGTCGTTTCCAAACCATAGAGGAGATACAGGACAATGCGACGAGAAACCTGAGAGTCGCCCCACAAAATGTGTTCCAGGAGTTTCAATAATGGAAGAGACCATGGGAACGGTGTATTGCCAGTAGAGGGGATAGTGCTTAAAATGTCGTTAAATAAGCAATTAAGCTGACCCAAAAGTTCGGTTTCTTTTTGTACAGACCTCGTATGCCTCCAAAAGGCCCAAAGATCAAACGACACGAATCTCCCAATAAAAATACTCAAAATATGATCATAAAAATTTTAATAAATTCTTTCTTTTATTACTCAATAGAAACATGCATTCAAATCATATGATTGAAAGAAAACTCATATAAGGTTACAGAGGACGCGAATCCCGACGAAAACGGAATCAAAGTAACACTGGTTACATTTACTGCGACTTAATGCCTTTGATTTTTAGCATGACTTCTGACTTTTGCTAGTTGATATACAAAAATTTGAATGTTTTGTGATTATTTCCTCATTTTGGTTCATTCTGAAATATTAATAAAACTTTCTAAGATGGCTTTCAATACTCTTTTATATCTTGCAGCAAATAATTCTTTAACTTTTTTTTTTCAAAAAACTTCAATAGCGGATTTTCTAGCTAATACATATCGTCGGCTTTCATCTTCGATAGCAAGCAAAAGTGATTTGATGTTCAGAAACCGTCCTCATGAGTTTTTAGTCAGAATTCGGGTCCACTGTAACTAAATTGGAAACTCTTGGATGAAATGGCCACTTACAACGACCAACGGCCGGTTTCTTCATCAAAAGTCAAGTAGCTGGCTCGCCTTGGCCTTGTAATGAACAAATCCCCCCCCCCTATGTAAATACAAAATTTTAGTATAAAATATACCACATCTCATCCTTTTTATTCTACTTCTAATAATATGATGAGATATGGTTTATTTATAAGATTCGGTTGTACTTAAAACAATGGCCAAGGGCTTGCTACTTGACCATGGAAGAACACCTATTAAATTCAAGTAAATACATTAACTAAAACCAAAGTTACAATTTTGTTAAATATATACTGTACATGTATATATACACTTATTAGATAGGTTACTTACAAAGGAATGTAGATAAAGAGTAGGATGGTAGATAAAGGGTAAATTTCAAAATTAAAAACAGATCCAAGTCCCTTCCAGTTGCTGTGACATTCATAAATTTCTATATTTTGGAAACCCATTTGAATAAGATTTAGAAAAAATATCAAATTATAGGTGACCTGAGCCGGCATGGCTGTTAGACTAGCCTGCCATCTTTTGCATGAGTGCCGAACTATTTGGCCGTTAATTTTTAAATAAATACCTAAATTTATTTTTTACTTTGTCACCAATTTATTTAATTATTATAGATAGGATATTAAAGAATTTTACATTTTTAGATTTAAAAAAAAACTTTCTATTAAGTAAAATGCTCACGAATTAAAAAAAAATACTTTAAAATGCCTCAGTATTTTCGGACCAAACATTCAATGTGGCCACCTGAAGCCCTTTAAGTAAAAATAAATAAAAAGCAGAGGTTTCAAAGAATTTTTTTTATTGTAATATTTTAATAATAAACAAAAAAACAAAAAAGAAAAATCGGGCATTTTCTATTACCTGACAACTTTCGAGGGGCAAGTGAGTATCCTCTGATTAAGCCGAGAAGAAGACCTCCAATTGGGTCTGCCGGATATCGGGCTAAAGCATGCAAGTACATCGGGGTCAGCAAGCAACATAGATTTTAGTGAGCGTTCCAAAATATCTACAGGTTAAAACAATTAAAACTAATTCTTCTTTTTCAACAGATCTACGATGCAGCTTTTCTTTTACAATCAACATGCAGATGTGAAGCGAGCAAATATAGAGAAAGTAAGAAGTGTGTGATCGGTCCACCTAAATAAATTAAATAAAATAAACATGTTGATTTAGTTTATCGGCTCACCAGAGGTTGATCGGAGGTCGAGACCTTCGGTTACACCAACCAGGATGCGTCCACAAGCTCCAAATTGAGCTTTTTCTAAATGAAGAAAATCAATGTTACACTTACAATTATCAGAAGGAAAAGAGGAGAAAGGGGCAAACGCAGAGAAAATAATTTCAATTATCTTCATTTATAAGTGCTTATAAAGATAATGAAAAATTTAAAGATGATCGAAAACTCTGGGCTAAAGTGTAGAATATGTCGACACTTTTTTTTCTATGATAGGAAACTTTTTTTTCTCTCTCCATTCTCATTATTATTCTAAAATAAAGGCAGCAAAGCCGATTTGATCCAGATTTCTATACAAATAACGAAAATATAGAAGAAATATGGAAGTGACATTAACCTATAAGAAAAGTATTTTATTTATTCAACCACTATATTTAAAACAAATATTAAGGAATTCTCGACTGAGGATTTTTATTGCAAGGTTCCCGACTTTGTGTGGTTAAGGTTTGGTTCTGTTTAGAAAAAAATTTACAACAACTAGGGAATTTTCTCGACTTCGGTTCAGTTAGCTTCGGTCCAGAACCGTTTCTAACTGAATGGTTTGGACCGTGCTAATCGAACCGCAGACCCACACTAGGGAACCTTTCCGGCCGACAAAAAAAAGGCTGCATTATTAATCTCAATTATAATTATACTTTTCAGGATTTTTAAGATAAGCTAAGAAAAATACCTAGGCTAAGAGAAAGTCTGTGTCACACCAGAATTTTTTTTATAAAATTCGAAAAAAAGTACATCAAAAAGTAGTAGTACCCGAATATCCCCAAAGATGGAGACCTAGCACAATTTCATCTTTAAAATTTGAAAAAAATCATTAGAGCTGTTTTCGAGAGATGGTGTACAAATATATAAATTGTACAGTGAGGGACAATATTAAGTCCGACGCATGCGTTTTCTGCTTGTGAATATTTCAATGTTTAAAAATAAATATTATATATTTTTTTTAATGGAAACTTTCATGGTTCAAACCAAGAAAATTCCCAATAAAGATTTTCATTTTCTTTTATAAAAACAATGAAATAATCACAAATAGAAAAAAACGCATGGGTGGGATTGGTATTGTTACTGTACATTGCTCGTTTAATATTATAAGATAAGATATGAGGATATTTCGGACAAATGACAATATTATAATAAGGAGAGTTAATAAGGGCATGCAACTCTCTTAATAGATTTCACAAAGAAATAAGCAGGGTGGCTACAGAGAAATGACTTGAAATTTCCCTGGAAATTCCAGGTTTTCCAGAGAAGTTTTTATATTTTTTCATGATTTAAAATTTTTATTTGTGTAGAATGAATTAAAAGTAAAAGTTCAAAAAGAAAACAATTTTACCCAATGTATACAATATTATATAGGCTTTTAAATAAATTTTTACCAGTACTAAAATTATTATAGCAAAAAAAAAAAAGGAAAAATCAAGAGTTGATAATTTTCTCTGATAGTTTTCAAAATTCCCTGATAATTCCAGGTTTTTCAAGTTTTCCAGCTCTGTAGCCACCCGAAATAAGCCAAAGAAAACATTCACAACACATCTAGTAAATAACTTTGAGCACTTCAAAACAATTTGTTGTTGGAACTAAGTTAGTTTAGTTAAGAAGAAAAATTAGTGGCTTCGCACAGTCGAATGAGCTAAAAAGAACTTTATTCTGACTGAGAGTCTGAATGCTACGTGTAAAATTATACTTGAATGAAGAAAATACTGACGGTTGGACTGATTCAGTCAGACTGATTGATCGTGTAAGGGCCCCTTAGGCGTTTTCTTTGGCTTACTTCTTAGAGTGATCAGTCAAGAAGAACTGGGCAAATCAAGTTTTGACTGATTTAGGATTTATATTTGAAAAAACGTCCCCGCGTCTCTGACAAAAAGTCAATAAACTTAAAAGCCAAGGGGAGTGGGTTCGGATACCAAGCATTCCAATGAAGATTTATTGAAATGGATACCAGTAGGTATAAATAAGTGTGCTTGGATCGACTTCTTTAACGTCTAATAATAATCAGACTTTTAAATTGCAAATTTAGAACGAATGAGAAATTAATCAAATTTTAAAAGTTTCATTGGTATTTATTATATATCAAAATGATAATTGGAGTAGACATGGGTCGATACACGATTTTGCTGTACCAGGTACTCGCTGTTACAGGTACTTGTTCGTACCCGATATTTTTACCAGATATTTTTGTACCCGATACAGATTTCACTCAGCAACGCTAACTTCACATAAATACAAGTAACAGATTCGATACGTAGTAGTAGTAG
This sequence comes from Euborellia annulipes, assembly GCA_023213315.1. Classification (NCBI taxonomy): domain Eukaryota; kingdom Metazoa; phylum Arthropoda; class Insecta; order Dermaptera; family Anisolabididae; genus Euborellia; species Euborellia annulipes. The sequence goes on along the minus strand of JAKCPI010031376.1, from coordinate 8,117 downwards.
TAATTTTCTTGGTCTCCAACCGTTGGTAATTTAGCTACAAATCTGATTTGATACTTCGATCATTGTGAAGCTATCAATAAGAACTTGTTTTACTTGAAAAAAGAATAAACATGAAACTATTAAAATATACTTTAGTAATATACAAGGTGTACTTTTATTTTAAAAATTGTATTTATAATTTAAAAAAATAATTTTTCAAAGTCAAATAAATAAAGAGACTAAATTAACATTTTTCAAAGTTTTTTTCCCCTGTATTTATAAATATTCTTGACTTGAAAAATCAAAAACTCATAATTATTCATTACTAAAGAGTTTTCCAAACTGACTGAACTGACATTTTAATGTCTCTAAATTTAAAATGTCATGTTATATACTGCACTAGAAAAATAATTAACAAATTTCTTTACTAGCGAAAGAAATTTAATTTATTGAAGTTCATTATGTTTTTTAAATTCACAGTTACTTGTATTTTTACTTTTTTAATTAATGTTTTTAAATAAAAAAGTTTCAAAGTAAAAAAAACATAACTTATTTATTAAAAAAAATTTTTTTTTTTTTCATTTCTCCTCTCTTTCTTAAAGTAAAGAAAAGAGAAATAATATATTAGTAATAATTAGATTTGTATTTAATTATTATAGGGCCTAGTGAGAAAAGTAGAGTAAAAAATGTAAAAATGATTCGGAATGACGTTCGAAAAACGCGCCAGAGCTAGCGAAATTGCCCTGTCAGGAGAGAAGAGAGGGGGCGGGGCGTCGCGAGTTGAGGGTCGCAAGAGAGAAGGAATGAGAGAACAGCCGAAACGAAAACTGTATCGGGTAAAGACGCTCTAAAGTGAAAAGAAAGTATTTGATCAATGCGCAAGCGCGAGAAACCCAGTACGAGTCTAGTGGAGTGTGCCTGAGTAGCTGTTACTCAAATACCTGATATTTTTTGCTCGCACCCATTATGACTATCTGTTACTTTTTCATACCTGATACAAAATATCAGATTGATACAGTATCACCCATGTCTAAATTGGAGTACAGACTTATACTCTACCTCCTAATCAGTCAAAACAGTTGGTCCAATCTTTTTAAAATTAAAAATAAAATAGAAATCCAGATTTACTTGTTTGTACTAATTGCTGGTGGCTCTTTTCAAGTTCCAGACATTCTCGCCGTGTCTGATCAAGATGTTTGAGCCAAGTGATACGATCTTTGGCGGTGGGTGCAAGAAGAGAAAGGAATGTTTTATTAGCGAGATGCAGCATCCTGAGAAGACGAGGCGAATCACTGGCTTCTGCTGGGGGGAATAATCGCCCCTGGCGGCGGGGATGGCCCAACCATATCTACACACCACTCGCTCAAAAACATGGGCTGCAAGTGGATAAACAGCCAATATCAAGGTGATGACATTTATAATAGATTAAGGCAGTAGTAGAGAGAAAAGAAATAAATTAAAAGCAGTTGACACATACCTTTTTGTATATCTTGAAGGAAACATTCAGCGTTGGATCAATCGAAAATAAATTATTATAATGAATTGATTTATTTGGTTGAGCTAGCATGAAGAAATCGTTGAAAAGAAATCCAACCAATTCCTTTCCACTTTTTGCCTAAAAAATATTTATATCAGATCATTATATGTTGCAGGTCAAAGTGTTTGTCCTAGGATAAACAAGTTTGTCATAAAAAACAGTTTTGCCGGCAACATAAATATATATATATATATATATATATTTCTTTGTTTTTATTTATTTATTTTTTTTAAAGTAAAATTTTCAATGGAAATTTTCCAATAAAGAATTCAATAAAAGATATATATATATATATATACAAATATTTGTATTACTTAAAATATAATATTTGTTGCAATCAATTTAAAGATAAAAAACCTCAATTTTTAAAAAAATTAATAAATATTAGCTTAAGGGATAGGAAATAGCTGAAAAGTTAGAAGGCGGAGGGAAATTTTTTTCCACTACTGTGAAGTGAGGGAGTCAGCTAAATCAAATGGAGCAGGACATTTAAAAAAGGGGTGTTCGATTATGGATAAAAATAATTGACTATGAAAAAAAAATCGATTATACCTTTTTTTTTCTCTGGTAAAATTTCCATTTTTCCTTATTTCCCGAAAATAATAGATTTTTTTTTTAAATAATCGATTATTTTTTAAGGAAATGATCGGTGAAAAATCGATTATTTTGCACAGCCCTAATTAGAAACTTCCAAACAGCGGCGTAACTAGCTTTTGAGGGCGGAGGGGGCGAAGCTCAACAAGGGCGTCGTTTTTTAAGTTGTAATATAATTTAAAAGAAAACTATCCGAGGAAGGATATAAATGCAGGCAGCCAAGAAATAAAAACGCTCTCGATTCCCTTTGAATGTCCAGACGTTTCGGGCAAAATTTATTCGCCCATCCTCAGTGAACTCTAGAATAGAATACATATAAGTGATGTTGATAATACAATACAGATGACAATTTTCATTATTGATGAGACTCACATTCTAGTGGGAGAGAGTTACGTCTCCTTTGGTATACATAGTTGTTGGGGGTCAAAGGGAATCGAGAGCGTTTTTATTTCTCAACAACTATGTATACCAAAGGAGACGTAACTCTCTCCCACTAGAATGTGAGTCTCATCAATAATGAAAATTGTCATCTGTATTGTATTATCAACATCACTTATATGTATTCTATTCTAGAGTTCACTGAGGATGGGCGAATAAATTTTGCCCGAAACGTCTGGACATTCAAAGGGAATCGAGAGCGTTTTTATTTCTTGGCTGCCTGCATTTATATCCTTCCTCAATACATTTCCAGCCATTAAACATTATTATAGAAAACTATCCGTGTTTTTGGACAATCTATGGAAAGAATATGATAAAATCACCGTCCCTGGGCTATATTTTAGATGCCTTTGGGCGCCTATGTCGGTATATGGGGGCGCCAAAGGCTTGATGCGCGTGGGGCGGAGGGGGCGAGCGCCCCCCTTCGCCCCCACCCTAGTTACGCCACTGCTTCCAAACACTAGAGAAGTTTAAAATCGTCATTCGCGTGGACGTAAAACCTTTCCTTAATACAAAGGATATTAAAGTTCTAATTTACTGAGAGACCTTCAAGAAACTTGGTAGAGTCATAGAAAATGTGACGAAAGGAATCTGTTCCTCATTCATGACGATGATACAATCGCCTGTGGAGCCTAAGAGTTGTTTAATTCATTTGTTTGGGATGTTAAAACCCCATCCTCCTTTAATTGAAGAAACATCTGAGTGAAAACTACCTTTCCTTTGAAAAAACAAAGTGAGTACGTCTTCTAACATTTCTTTACTGATAGTCCTCATAAACCCAAATGATAGTTTAAGAAAAAGAAAATTACCTTATTTAAGAGACCATAATGAATGAGTTTTCTCGGTCCAAGTGAATTAGTTAACGAATTAAAAACGAGTCTTTCTTCAAGTCCCTCTGAATTAACATGCCTTTGTAACCATTCCAAACGTTCTGAATTCTCTTTTTCCCGGACGCCTTCATTAACTTGAAAACAAAATTCCTCGGCTTTTGAAAGTGCTTCGAGAACATTCTCCCAATCAGGATGATCCTCTGGAGTATTTTCTAAAATCTTAAAAAATAAAAACGAAATTTGTTGACTAAGAATTTATTTATTTTTTGAAAAGGATGAAAAATAATAAATACCTTTTTGATAATAAGTGGATATTTGGTAATACGTTGCATTGGCTTGATAAGGAACGAGCTGAGCGGAAGGCCTTGAGTGCGAGGATCCGCCTGGCATTGTTTGACTACCGCATGGAATTCCGGGGAGGTTTCATGCAATTGTTGAAGATAGGAAGCTGCTCTAAGCTGACAACTGCAGAAACGAACATAAGCGCTCATCCGAGGCAACTGAAATTAATCATTTTACTATCATGAAAATTCATTTAAACAATTTCTGAGATCATCGCTATTTATTTAAAAAGATTAAAGGATTTGATATATTATTAAATTTTTGTTTAAGGACTTTATCAATTTTTTGTCGCTTGAGACGGTAAGCGAATCCCGGATTCCAAGCATAAGAGGCGATTAATCTATCATTGTGCTACGGACTATTTAAGAAAAATAATAATACTTACATTTTCACATAAAATATCTCCAATCATTCGAATGACTCCACCAACACTATTATCCCTTCGGATTCTAAGGGCTCTAAAAAAATTTGTCGAGTTGCCAGAAATAAAATTATTAATTATATAGGCCTATATATATATACAAGAAAATTGTTGGGAGGAGAGGATGTTTCGTTGTAATCCCCGTAAATCCCTCTAAAAAAGGAAATTGTAAGCCAGAATTACCATTTCAAAATTTAATAGGCTCGTTAGTGTGCATACACAACCAGATTTAGCAGATAGTGTTAGCGATTTATCCCAGGATATATGTTATGGAGAGCAACATTTTATATGCGCAAAAAGAGTATTGAGATATTGAAAGGGATTCAAGAAATTTGTCCCGCGTTTAGAAAAAGCAAAAATAACAAAAAAAAAAAAAAAAAGTTTGAAAATAACTGGTTTAGTAGATGCAGATTGGGGTAACTTCAGATCGTAGGTCTTAAGGATTTCTATTTAAATTAAATGAAAATCTAAGTTGTGAGTAGAAAACAGCTCTTTCAACGGCTGAGGCCGAATATATAGCAATAGCACAAGCTACAAAATAGAGTGTATATTAAGGGTGATCCCTTATTTTGAACTTTTTTAAATTTTTTTTCGACGCTAGTCCTAAATCGGTTCCAAATATATAAAAAAAAATTCCTGACAAATTTTAGCTCTCAATATTAATATTAATCCGTCCCCCACGGCAGCCAAAGTTTTAAATGGAAATAACATGGGACAAGTTCTTTTGTCTTTAAAATTTTGTAATTCATCAACGGAACAACTTCTTGGTAAGAACATAACATATTCTTATAGGAAATTTTACGCTCTACAAAAAAGGTCTATTATGGTTTGTGGGTTACTCTACTGGTTCAAAAGTTATTCGAAGTCAAATTTGCAGTTATAGTCAATTTCATGTTTTTTTTTTTTTTCAACTTTGACCTCGAATAACTTTTGAACCAGTAGAGTAACCCACAAATTACAAGAGACCTTTTTTGTAGACCGTTAAATTTCCTATAAAAATATGTTATGGTCTTACCAAGAAGTTATTCCGTTGATGAATTACAAATTTTCAAAGACACAAAAGAACTTGTCCCATGTTATATCCATTTAAAACTTTGACCGTCATGGGGGACGGATTAATATTAATTTCAAGAGCTGGAATTTGGCAGGAATTTTTTTTTATATATTTGGAACCGATTTAGGATTAGCGCCGAAAAAAATTTAAAAAAGTCTAAAATAAGGATCACCCTACTATATATATATTTAGGAGATCTTTTGTAGGAAATGCCCATGTCCATTATTAAGCCCATAATAATATCAAATGACAGTCAAGCTGAGCAAAAGAGTGCCAACAACGAAAGGAATCAGAACAGGACAAAACACATTGACATTAGACATCACTTCATAAACGATGCCATCAATGAGGGAAGGATCAAGTTAGTGTACTTGAGAACAAATAAAATGTTAGTGGATGCACTTACAAAAGTGAATTTCGAATTGTTTCTAAAAGAAATTTTATACTGTGATGAATGACAAATGAAAGGGTGCTAAGATCATTGCTATCTCATTAAATATTCGAAGAGTTTATACTTTATTTACTTTTTTGATGTTGTTGTAAAAACTTGGTTAATTTTAAAATAAATTATCCAAGAAAAAGTCTTTTTATTTCACACCTGCATTATAAATCTCCTCTCCTCCCAACCAAAGGATAAATGAATAAAAACAAACCTTAGGAATGTATAATTGCAAACGATAATATCTTTCCAATTAACGAAAATGATTTCAATATCTTCAGGCTTTAAAACTCTACTTTCAATGAGAGGTTTCTCAAATACCTGCGAATCAAATAAAAAATTAAAGAAAAAAAGTATTCTCATTAAATATTGTTTATTTTTCGATTACCTCGTGTACTATGGACATATCATCAATGTAGGTTTGTTCAGTGGATATTAATTCAATAATGTAGTCCTGACGTTTCTTTTCCATGGGGTCTAATGTTTCCTCAGCTGCAAGTTCAAATGTCCAAAAATGTCACCTTCATTTTATGCTTATCAATTAACAGTTTTCAAAAATAAATATTTAAGGAAAAAATAGGGGTAAAATTAATTAAAATTAAGAAAGTTACGTGAAGGAAAAAAAAAGATCAAAAGAGAATAAGTTTCTTTCAAATAAGTGATAAAATCCAAAACTTGGTAGACCTGAACAATGCACCAAACAATAAACAAACAAAACGGAATAAAGAATGAACATTATTTGGTCCAACATATTTGCAAGCTGGATTCTCTGCATAATTCCCTGCAAATACGTTCGAATGTTTGCAAAAAACAGAGAAATGAGGGATTGAGGGTATGCATGGGTAGGATTTTGAAACATGTTGGTGACCCTGTTCACACAAATGTTCCATTTGTAGTTAAGAGTAATGTTCAGAATTCTACGAAGTCCAAGGTATTCTGGAGTTGAGGATTTCACAGTTGTTAACATTAATAAAAGAATTTTATTTTCGGTTTAATTGTGGTTTAAAATTACAACTTTTCGGCCACTAATTCTATGGCCTTCTTCAGGTACAATTCAGTTAAGATTACAAAGGTTGTTACATCTGTGATGTCAGATGTAAGACAGGTTGTTACATCTGTCTTACATCTGACATCCCAGATGTAACAACCTTTGTAATCTTACTGAGTATTGCCTGAAGAAGGCCACAAATTAGTGGCCCGAAACGTTGTAATTTTTACACATAAACCACAGTAAAACCGAAAATTAAGTTAATTCCAATAAATTGGATATATACTGTGAATTAATGAAAAATTTTAGATACCCCAATTTAAAGGAAGGATCCTAAGGTTACATTTCAACAGTGACACGGTTTCTGTGTCAGATCTAAATTCGCTCTTTCCTGCAAAGTGCTAGTCCCAGAAACTGCTGCGGTGTCTGTCTCTTAATGTGCACCAGGCCTAAGACCCATTCTATACGAGCGTTTTTTACGCGATTTCAACGCTTCAAAAGCGCGAGTCAAACAGAACTAGGGAGTTTAAATGAGAGCTTCTACACGGGCGTTTTGAACGCGTTTCTTGACTCTCGAACGCCAGCTGACGCGTTCAAAACGCCCGTGTAGAAGCTCTCATTTAAACTCCCTAGTTCTGTTTGACTCGCGCTTTTGAAGCGTTGAAAACGCGGCGTTAAAAAACGCGTCAAAAACGCTCGTGTAGAATGGGCTTAACCGTTGGATTTTACTGCAAGTAAAAAATTTTTTTATTAAATATTAAAATAAATTAAAACAGAATATAAAAAAATATGTTCTCTAAATTAATACCTATAAGGCCTGGCGCACAGTGAGGCTCACAATTGGCAGTTTCTGTAACTCTCTACTTTGGAGAGAAATGGAGAAAGTGTTACAATTACACTGTTTTTTTTTTTTTTTTTTTTTTTTTTTTTTTTTTTTTTTTTTTTTTTTTTTTTTTTTGTCGAGCTGCGAGACAGAGCTTGATGTTCGTTTAAGTTAATCCGTTTAAGTATTTTTTTTTTCCAAAATAATGTTTGATTAAATAAATATTAAAAAAAAAAAATTTAAATATAGGATTTTTTGGGACATTAAAAAAAGGCGTAAACATTAATAGTCAACGTTTAATTAAGATAGATATTTGAAACAAGTGTGATAATCTTTTTTCTTAAATTAACAAAAGTCTTGTCCAGCCGCGTTAACTATTGCTCAATTGCATTTGAAAATTTCGAATTTTTTTTATACTATTTAGAGCAAAAAGCCTGCTTTATATAATTTTATCTCAAATTTTATACTAATTCTTTTTTTTTTTTCATACAATTTTATATTTTACTCTTTCAGGACAACAATCAAAGGAGGATTAATAATAATCCTTTTTTTACTTACACTTTTCACAACAGGTTTCTATATTGATTTTTATATATATATATAGAGATTACAAGTTATTTTTATTATTAAAATTTGTTGAAACATCAATGATTTACCAAAAAAATTTTATTT
>JAKCPI010031375.1:0-22971 GCA_023213315.1 Euborellia annulipes | reverse complement strand
CTCTTACGAATATAACATCACAGCTAGAAATTGCGTTTTGTAAAATGTTGTTTGTTAATTGCCTTGTTAATGGTCTTTGTTGTCTTAATATATTATAAATTTGTATTGAAATTGTTTGGACCATGTCATCCACGACAGGTGCTTCTAAACTGATTAATATATTCAAATATGGATTTACACTTTTTTTACCACACCCCGATAGTCTGACCCAATTGCCAAACATTGGGTTCTGTCTGAGAGGCAGGAATGTAGCCAATTAACAACAGTATCGGAAAGATTATATCTTTCCAAAAGCGTTAGTAAGATATTATGGGAGAGAGAATGAAATTCAATTTTACCATTAGGAGCAAAATGTCCTTGATCGAAAACGGTGATACAAAGAACATCTTCGCGAAGATCCTTAACCAAGAATTGCATCGATGAATTCCATTTAGGATCACAGCTGCCAGGATAAACTTTAGTGCGATGCTCTTGAGAGCCCATTGAGACTTCGCAGAACGCGTCACATTTACCTAGAAAGTTAGCAATAAAAATTGATTTTGTTAAAATAATGAAAATAAAATGGGGATTTTTTTCATCCCTAAACATGCCGAAAAAATATTAATCATGCAAATAGGTTTCACATTCCAATAAAATTTTGTGCTCTTAATGTGGAGCATGCTTTAAAAAAAACGAACTTTGTCTATCAGCTTTAATGCTTATTGCACTGTCTCCTTCAAAATAGTCCCCTCTACTGGCAATACACCGTTCCATCGTTTCTTCCATTATTGGAACGCCTCCTGGAACACATTTTTTGGCGTGCAGATATCTCCTCAATGTTTTGGAAATTACGTCCTTACAACGAGTTTTTCAGTTTGGGAAACAAGAAAAAGTCTGCCTGGGCTAGGTCCGAAGAATACGGTGGATGGGGCACTATGTAGTGTTTTGCTGGAGACAAGGAGAGATGCGTGACCTGGCGCATTGTCATGATGCACTATCCAACTCTGGTTTTCCCACAATTCAGGATTCATCCAGCGCACGGCATCCCTCATGCACTCATCTCTCAAACTGAAAAACACGTTGAAAGGACGTCGTTTCCAAACCATAGAGGAGATACAAGACAATGCGACAAGAAACCTGAGAGTCGCCCCACAAAATGTGTTCCAGGAGTTTCAATAATGGAAGAGACCATGGGAACGGTGTATTGCCAGTAGAGGGGATAGTGCTTAAAATGTCGTTAAATAAGCAATTAAGCTGACACAAAAGTTCGGTTTCTTTTTGTACAGACCTCGTATGCCTCCAAAAGGCCCAAAGATCAAACGACACGAATCTCCCAATAAAAATACTCAAAATATGATCATAAAAATTTTAATAAATTCTTTCTTTTATTACTCAATAGAAACATGCATTCAAATCATATGATTGAAAGAAAACTCATATAAGGTTACAGAGGACGCGAATTCCGACGAAAACGGAATCAAAGTAACACTGGTTACATTTACTTAGCGCCTTTGATTTTTAGCATGACTTCTGACTTTTGCTAGTTGATATACAAAAATTTGAATGTTTTGTGATTATTTCCTCATTTTGGTTCATTCTGAAATATTAATAAAACTTTCTAAGATGGCTTTCAATACTCTTTTATATCTTGAAGCAAATAATTCTTTTGCTTTTTTTTTTTTTCAAAAAACTTCAATAGCGGATTTTCTAGCTAATACATATCGTCGGCTTTCATCTTCGATAGCAAGCAAAAGTGATTTGATGCTCAGAAACCGTCCTCATGAGTTTTTAGTCAGAATTCGGGTCCATTATAACTAAATTGGAAACTCTTCGATGAAATGGCCACTTACAACGGCCGCTTTCTTCATCAATAGTCGAGTAGCTGGCTCGCCTTGGCCTTGTAATGAACTATGTAATGAACTATGTAAATACAAAATTTTAGTATAAAATATACCACATCTCATCCTTTTTATTCTTCTTCAAATAATATGATGAGATGTGGTTTATTTATAAAAAGATTCGGTACTACTTAAAGTAGTTTCCTTAAAACAATGGCCAGAGGCGTACCGAGGCAGTTGGGGGCCTGGGGCGGCTCTAGAAGAGGGGGCCTTATATTGAATTTTTTTTTTTTTAGGGGGGGGGCTCATCTTTAAATATACACACAAATATACACAAAAATATTTTTTAAAATACCGTATATCACTGAACTCCAAGGGCCCCTGGGGCTCTCAAAGGGAAATTTTCATTAAATTTTGTTTTTACTTGAGCCCTGAGGGCCCGGGGCCTCTCAAAGGGAAATTTTCATTAAATTTTGTTTTTACTTGAGCCCTGAGGGCCCGGGGCCTCTCAAAGGGAAATTTTCATTAAATTTTGTTTTTACTTGAGCCCTGAGGGCCCCGGGGCCTCTCAAAGAGAAATTTTCATTAAATTTTCCTTTTTTTTTATCTAAATTTTTCCATTTTTACTTGAGCCCTGAGGGCCCCGGGGCTTCTCAAAGGGAAATTTTCATTAATTTTTTTTTTTTATATAAATATATGGGGGCCTATGCCGGCTCGGGGCCTGGGGCGGACCGCCCCCCTCGCCCCCCCCCTCGGTACGCCACTGACAATGGCCAAGGGCTTGCTACTTGACCATGGATGAACACCTATTAAATTCAAATAAATACATTAACCAAAACCAAAGTTACAATTTTGTTAAATATATACATGTATATATACACTTATTAGATAGATTACTTACAAAGGAATGTAGATAAAGAGTAGGATGGTAGATAAAGGGTAAATTTCAAAGTTAAAAACAGATCCAGGTCCCTTCCAGTTGCTGTGACATTTATATATTTTGGAAACCCATTCGAATAAGATTTAGAAAAAATTTCAAAACTTATTTTTAATAGATTTTTTCATTAAGGGGCTTCAGGAGGCAAGTGTTCGCATGTTTTTGCCGATAAGATGGCGTTAAGGGTCTTAAAAAGTCAGCCAAAAACTGCCAAGAGATATCAGTATGGTAGCTATATTCAGAGCTATATTTAATCTCAAGCATTTGGTTAATTTTCGTTGAACTTTTAATAATGAAACTTTGTTTATAAATATTATATATCATTTATAACAGCATAAAAATATATAAATATAGGCGTATAAGTGATCTGATAATGCCGGCTGTTAGACTAGTCTGCCATCTTTTGCAAGAGGGCCGATCTATTTGGCCGTTTGAAATTTCTATAAATATAAAAAAAATAATTTTCATTATTTATTAATTAATAATAATTTAAAAAAAAAAAACTTTCTATCAAGTAAAATGCTCACGAATTTAATTCATTAAAAAAAATTCTTTTTTATGCCTCAGTATTTTCGGACCAAACATTCAATGTGACCACCTGAAGCCCTTTAAGTAAAAATAAATAAAAAAGCAGAGGTTTCAAAGAATTTTTTTTATTGTAATATTTTAATAATAAACAAAAAAAAAAAAAAAGAAAAATCAGGCATTTTCTATTACCTGACAACTTTCGAGGGGCAAGTGAGTATCCTCTGATTAAGCCGAGAAGAAGACCTCCAATTGGGTCTGCCGGATATCGGGCTAAAGCATGCAAGTACATCGGGGTCAGCAAGCAACATAGATTTTAGTGAGCGTTCCAAAATATCTACAGGTTAAAACAATTAAAAACTAATTCTTCTTTTTCAACAGATCTACGATGCAGCTTTTCTTTTACAATCAACATGCAGATGTGAAGCGAGCAAATATAGAGAAAGTAAGAAGTGTGTGATCGGTCCACCTAAATAAATTAAATAAAATAAACATGTTGATTTAGTTTATCGGCTCACCAGAGGTTGATCGGAGGTCGAGACCTTCGGTTACACCAACCAGGATGCGTCCACAAGCTCCAAATTGAGCTTTTTCTAAATGAAGAAAATCAATGTTACACTTACAATTATCAGAAGGAAAAGAGGAGAAAGGGGCAAACGCAGAGAAAATAATTTCAATCATCTTCATTTATAAGTGCTTATCAAGATACTGAACAATTTAAAGATGATCGAACACTCTGGGCTAAAGTGTAGAATATGTCGACACTTTTTTTTTCTATGATAGGAAACTTTTTTTCTCTCTCCATTCTCATTATTATTCTTAAATAAAGGCAGCAGAGCCGATTTGATACAAATTTCTATACAAATAACGAAAATATAGAAGAAATATGGAAGTGGCATTAACCTATAAGAAGAGAATTTTATTTATTCAACCACTATATTTAAAACAAATATTAAGGAATTCTCGACTGAGGATTTCTACTGTATATGATTTTATGCTTTAAAACAACTTGCAAGGTTCCCCACTTTGTCGGGTTCGGTCCGGTTAAGGTTTGGTTCTAATTAGACAAAAAATTTAAAACTAGGGAATTTTCTCGGTTTCGGTTCAGTTAGATTCGGTCCAAAACCGTTTTTAACTGAATGGTTTGGACAATGCTAATCGAACCGCAGGCGGACACTAGGGAACTTTCCCGGCCGACAAAAAAATGCTGCATTATTAATCTCAACTATAATTTCACTTTCCAAGATTTTTAAGATTAACTAAGAAAACTAGAGTAAGAGAAAGTGCTGTGTCACACCAGATTTTTTTGATAAAATTGGAAAAAAGTACATCAAAAAGTACTAGTACCCGAATATCCCAAAAGATCGAGACCTAGCACAATTTCATCTTTAAAATTTGAAAAAAATCATTAGAGCTGTTTTTGAGAGATGGTGTACAAATATATAAACATACAGTGAGGGACAATATTAAGTCCAACCCATGAGTTTTTTACTTGTGATTATTTCTTTGTTTAAAAAAAAATATTTTATATTTTTTAATAGAAACTTTCATGTTTAAAAGTAGAAAACGCATGGGTGGGACTTAATATTGACCCTCACTGTACATTGCTCGTTTAATATTATAAGATAAGATATGAGGATATTTCGGACAAATGACAATATTATAATAAGGAGAGTTAATAAGGGCATGCAACTCTCTTAATAGATTTCACAAAGAAATAAGCAGGGTGGCTACAGAGAAATGACTTGAAATTTCCCTGGAAATTCCAGGTTTTCCAGAGAAGTTTTTATATTTTTCCATGATTTAAAATTTTTATTTGTGTAGAATGAATTAAAAGTAAAAGTTCAAAAAGAAAACAATTTTACCCAATGTATACAATATTATATAGGTTTTTAAATAAATTTTTACCAGTACTAAAATTATTATAGCAAAAAAAAAGGAAAAATCAAGAGTTGATAATTTTCTCTGATAGTTTTCAAAATTTGATATTTCCCTGATAATTCCAGGTTTTTAAGGTTTTCCAGGCCTGTAGCCACCCGGAATAAGCCAAAGAAAACATTTACACACATCTAATAAATAACTTTGAGCACTACAAAACAATTTGTAATATTGGCAGTGGATTTTCAATACTTTAATATTAGCTAGTCCTTTTGTTTGCTAAATACAGTTAAGTTGTGTGTAAAGGGGCCTTTACAGGATCAGTCAGACTGTCAGTATTTGGGCGGATTGGCGTTTTGACTGAACGTGTATGGGCAAGACTGAAGGACTGATGGCCGTTTTCTTTTTGTTTTTTATTGTTACTTACTGGCAGGGAACTAAGTTAGTTTAGTTAAGAAGAAAAATAGTAGTGGCTTCGCACAGTCGAATGAGCTAAAAAGAACTTTATTCTGACTGGTAGTCTGAATGCTACGTGTAAAATTATACTTGAATGAAGAAAATACTGACGGTTGGACTGATTCAGTCAGACTGACAGTATGATTGATCGTGTAAGGGCCCCTTAGGCGTTTTCTTTGGCTTACTTCTTAGAGTGATCAGTTAAGAAGAACTGGGCAAATCAAGTTTTGACTGATTTAGGATTTATATTTGAAAAAAAAAGTCCCCGGGTCTCTGACAAAAAGTCAATAAACTTAAAAGCCAAGGGGAGTGGGTTCGGATACCAAGCATTCCAATGAAGATTTATTGAAATGGATACCAGTAGGTATAAATAAGTGTGCTTGGATCGACTTCTTTAACGTTTAATAATAATCAGACTTTTAAATTGCAAATTTAGAACGAATGAGAAATTAATCAAATTTTAAAAGTTTCATTGGTATTTATTATATATCAAAATGATAATTGGAGTACAGACTTATACTCTACCTCCTAATCAGTCAAAACAGTTGGTCCAATCTTTTTAAAATTTAAAATAAAATAGAAATCCAGATTTACTTGTTTGTACTAATTGCTGGTGGCTCTTTTCAAGTTCCAGACATTCTCGCCGTGTCTGATCAAGATGTTTGAGCCAAGTGATACGATCTTTGGCGGTGGGTGCAAGAAGAGAAAGGAATGTTTTATTAGCGAGATGCAGCATCCTGAGAAGACGAGGCGAATCACTGGCTTCTGCTGGGGGGAATAATCGCCCCTGGCGGCGGGGATGGACCAACCATATCTACACACCACTCGCTCAAAAACATGGGCTGCAAGTGGATAAACAGCCAATATCAAGGTGATGACAATTATAATAGATTAAGCACTAGAGAGAAAAGAAATAAATTAAAAGCAGTTGACACATACCTTTTTTATATATCTTGAAGGAAATATTCAGCGTTGGATCAATCGAAAATAAATTATTATAATGAATTGATTTATTTGGTTGAGCTAGCATGAAGAAATCGTTGAAAAGAAATCCAACCAATTCCTTTCCACTTTTTGCCTAAAAAATATTTATATCAGATCATTATATGTTGCAGGCCAAAGTGTTTGTCCTAGGATAAACAAGTTTGTCATAAAAAACAGTTTTGCCGGCAACATAAATATATATATCTTTCTTTGTTTTTTTTTATTTATTTTTTTTTTAAAGTAAAATTTTTAATGGAAATTTTCCAATAAAGAATTCAATATAAACAGATAAAAAAAAATGAAATAATCACATGTACAGTGAGGGACAATATTAAGTCCCACCCATGCGTTTCCTACTTGTGATTATTTCATTGTTTTTATAAAAATATTATATATTTTTTAATGGAAACTTTCATGGTTCAAACCTAGAATATTTCCAATAAAGATTTTCATTTTCTTTTATAAAAACAATGAAATAATCACATGTAGAAAACGCATGGGTGGGACTTAATATTGTTCCTCACTGTACAGTAGAAAACGCGCAACTTTATATATATATGGAGCTCGGTGTTAGTTTTTATATAAAATTGGAAAAAACTAAAAAGAGCATCAGTAAAGTACTAGTACCCGAGGTTTCCCAAAGATGAAATCAATTCTAGTTTCCGAGAACTGATGTGCTTAAAGACAAATATATAAACATACCGGTACATTGCTCGTTTAATACAGTAGTACTAGTATAAGATATATATACAAATATTTGTATTACTAAAAATATAATATTTGTTGCAATCTTTTTAAAGATAAAAACAACAATTTTTAAAAAATTAATAAATATTAACTTAAGGGATAGGAAATAGCTGAAAAATAAAGTTAGAAGGTGGAGGGAAATTTTTTTCCACTATTGTGTAGTGAGGGATCCAGCTAAATCAAATGGAGCACGACATTAAAAAAAGGGGTGTTCGATTATGGATAAAAATAATCGA
This sequence comes from Euborellia annulipes, assembly GCA_023213315.1. Taxonomy (NCBI): domain Eukaryota; kingdom Metazoa; phylum Arthropoda; class Insecta; order Dermaptera; family Anisolabididae; genus Euborellia; species Euborellia annulipes. The sequence goes on along the minus strand of JAKCPI010031375.1, from coordinate 15,391 downwards.
TTATGAAAAAAATAATCGATTATACCTTTTTTTTTTCCTCTGGAAAAATTTCCATTTTTCCCTATTTCCCGAAAATAATCGATTATTTTTTTTTTTTTTTAAATAATCGATTATTTTGCACAGCCCTAATTAGAAACTTTCAAAGACTAGAGAAGTTTAAAATCGTCATCCGCGTTGCTGTTATAAAACCGGTCCTTAATACAAAGGATATCAAAGTTCTAATTTACTGAGAGACCTTCAAGAAACTTGGTAGAGTCATAGAAAATGTGACTAAAGGAATCTATAGTCCTCATAAACCCAAATGATAGTTTAAGAAAAAGAAAATTACCTTATTTAAGAGACCATAATGAATGAGTTTTCTCGGTCCAAGTGAATTAGTTAACGAATTAAAAACGAGTCTTTCTTCTAATCCCTCTGAATTAACATGCCTTTGTAACCATTCCAAACGTTCTGAATTCTCTTTTTCCCGGACGCCTTCATTAACTTGAAAACAAAATTCCTCGGCTTTTGAAAGTGCTTCGAGAACATTCTCCCAATCAGGATGATCCTCTGGAGTATTTTCTAAAATCTTAAAAATAAAAACGAAATTTGTTAACTAAGAATTTATTTATTTTTTGAAAAGGATGAAAAATAATAAATACCTTTTTGATAATAAGTGGATATTTGGTAATACGTTGCATTGGTTTGATAAGGAACGAGCTGAGCGGAAGGCCTTGAGTGCGAGGATCCGCCTGGCATTGTTTGACTACCGCATGGAATTCCGGGGAGGTTTCATGCAATTGTTGAAGATAGGAAGCTGCTCTAAGCTGACAACTGCAGAAACGAACATAAGCGCTCATCCGAGGCAACTGAAATTAATCATTTTACTATTATGAAAATTCATTTAAACAATTTCTGAGATCATCGCTATTTATTTAAAAAGATTAAAGGATTTAATATATTATTAAATTTTTGTTTAAGGACTTTATCAATTTTTTGTCGCTTGAGACGGTAAGCGAATCCCGGAATCCAAGCATAAGAGGCGATTAATCTATCATTGTGCTACGGACTAAATAGGAAAAATAATAATACTTACATTTTCACATAAAATATCTCCAATCATTCGAATGACTCCACCAACACTATTATCCCTTCGGATTCTAAGGGCTCTAAAAAAAATTTGTCGAGTTGGCAGAATTAAAATTATTAATTATATAGGCCTATATATATATACAGTATATATACAAGAAAATTGTTGGGAGGAGAGGATGTTTCTTTGTAATCCACCCCGTATTTTTGAGTAAATCCCTCTAAAAAAGGAAATTGTAAGCAAAAAAGCAAAAATAACAAAAAAAAAAGTTTGAAAATAACTGGTTTAGTAGATGCAGATTGGGGCAACTTCAGATCGTAGGTCTTATACGGGATTTCTATTTAAATTAAATGATAATAAGAAAACAAGCTACTGTAGCTCTTTCAACGGCTGAGGCCGAATATATAGCACAAGCTACAAAATAGAGTGTATATTAGGGTGGTCCCTTATTTTGGACTTTTAAAAATTTTTTTCGATGCTAGTCCTAAATCGGTTCCAAATATATAAAAAATTTCAGCTCTTAATATTAATTAATTATTAAACTGGCTGTGAGTATTAACTAAAGTTGCGTGGAAAGGAGTCAGCCAAGGAAAATAAAAATCAATTTATTCTGTCGACGTTTCGAGCGCCCGTCGCGCTCTTCCTCGGGACCTGAGGTCACAAAAACATTTATTAGAGATTTCTTTCTTTATAATAATTTTTTAACAGAATTATATGACATTATTAATATAATTTTATATAAAGGTTAAATGATTTTTCATTTTACTTACAGTATAAGTGTCAAATGTTATAGATGGTAATGACAAAATAGTCGGTTGACATTATTAGATAATCTCAACAAACATTAATAATGTATCTGTTGAAAGATTTAACAATAATTTTAATATTATATAATGGCATGTGTTTTGTTAAACGGTTACTTGTACAATGAATTTTATCTTTTTCTTTTATTTTTTCCTCATTCCAAAAAGTTATTTATAAAAGGATTTTTTTTTTTTTTTTTTATTTTAATTCTATCAGATGGTCAATGAATTTTTATATATAGATATATTTTTTTTTTTTTTTTTAAACTTTCTTTAGAATTACATTAAATAAATCACTATCATTATTATTATTATTGTCATTTTTTTTTTTAATTTTTTTTATTCCCATTATTTTTTCTTCCCCGTGGGATATTTACAGAAAGATGGTATTGAATTTTTGACAATGTTCTCATAAACCATGCTCAGATTGTCCAAATCCTCTCTCCGATTGCATGCAGTGTCAGAGAACTGCAGCACAGCTATCATTTCAAGAAAATCTCTCTTAAATTTATTTTTTTCATAATAGAGGATTTCTGCCTTATCATATTCAAATTTATGGGTGTTATCAATAGCATGAGAGGCAAGTGCCGTCGATTTTCTCCCTGCTCTAACCGACGTTTCGTGTTCTTTCAGGCGATCTTGTAGTTTTCGTTTGGTCTGACCAATATAGCATTGGGAACATGCTTCGTCGTCATTGCCTGAACAATTTATTTTATACACGATACCTGATTTTTCGGAGTGGGGAATGGGATCCTTCTGGTTGAATAATAATTTTAGCGTGTTATTTGGTTTTAATGCAATATTTATATTTTCATTTTCTAACGTTTTTTTTAATTTGTAGCTTATTTGAGGATGGAAATGTAAACTACAGAATGTTATCTCTTTCCTTTGATTGGTTGGATTTATGTTTTCTTGATTGCAATTTTTTTTATTATTGAATTTAACATGTGCATCTTTTATTATTCTGTTAACTAGCGATTTCGGGTAGCCGTTTTCTTTACATATTTCATGAATCTTGAGGAAATTCTTGTCCCAGTATATATCATTGCTAATATTTAACATTCTATTTACAAGATTGGAAACAGAGTTAATTTTTTGCGACATCGGGTGCTCTGATTCAAATTGCGTGATTCGTGTAGTTTGACTTTCCTTTCTATACCAATCTATTAGTACTGTGTCATTTTCTCTTCTTATTATGCTGGTGTCGAGGAAATTGATTTTTTTATCTTTTTCTATTTCATATGTGAAATTTATATATTCATCATATGAATTTAATTTTTCTGCTACTTTTTCGATTTGATCTTTTTTTATGCAACAAAGGCAATCGTCGACATATCTACAAAAGAATCTCAGATTAAGTTCACTTACAACTGTCTTCTCTAGGTCTTCTAAAACTAAGTTTGCAAAGAAAGGCGCTGTATTATTTCCCATGGTCTGCCCGGATTTAAGCTTAAAAATTTTTTCATTGAAAGAAAAGAAGTTCGCCTCCATTGTGATAGATATCGCTTCTAAAAATAATTCCAATGTTAAGTTTGTGTGTGGTTGAATTTCGGCCCACCGTTTTCTAATTACATCTTTAACTAGCGAGTTTTGCACATTCGTGTATAAAGAAATTATGTCGAAAGAGAGTAAGATGTAGTCTTTTGGAATTATTAGTTTTTTTATTTTATTAATAAATTCGAAGGTATTTTTTATATAATATTCATTTTTACCTACGACGTGTTTTAGGATATTTGCGATGTATTTGCAGAGGTTTTCAGTTGGTGAATTGTTGCATGACACAATTGGGCGTAAAGGCATAGATTCTTTGTGTAATTTTAACGTTCCATATAATTTAGGAACATAGGCTACCGACGTGTAATGTTTAAGATATTCCTGCCTGGTGATGTATTTGTGAGTTTCTAGTTTTTTGAAAAAGCTATTCGATTTTCTCATGAAACTGTCTGCCGGGTTGTTGTTTATTTGCGTGAAGGTGTCAGTGTTTAAAATATTATACATTTTTCTTATGTATTCGTCCTTTTCTATAAAAATAGAACAATTCGCTTTATCGGCTTTAATTAAGGTAATATCGTTGTTATTTGCTAGGAAATCTTTAAGTAGCTTGGGATTAGAACAGGCCTTGTTCAATAGAGATTCGGTCTTTTTATATGGATGGTTGAGAAAGTTTGAAAAAGCATTTACTGCTTTTAACCTAAGATTATTTCTATCGTTCACTGGATGACACTGTATAATATTTTCAATTTGGGACAGCATCTTCGCTACTGGCACTTTGTTGGTACTCTCGGGAAAGTTATGTTTTGGACCTAATTTAGCTATTTCAACCAAGTGACTAGGAAGAGGTTTTTTTGTTAAATTTATGCACCAATTCTCAGGTTTGTCTAGAGTTGTTGTGTTTGTGTTGGCGGGATTGGTTTGTAGTTTCTTTTGTTTGAATCTCACTGCGATGTGGTAATATGTTTTATATTGTTCCTCTATCTTTTGTAACATGGGGTTGTATACATGTGGAGGCAAGAGAATTTGAATAGAAACTAGCAATTGTTGAATTTGACTGATAATAAAATGTCTATGAGAGAAAGAACACTCAATTTCCATATTTAATATTTTAAGTTTTAAACCACTAATTGTTCTTTGCACTTTGTTTCGTTTTAAATAGCAAAGTGAAAATGAATTTATAATATTTTTAAATGAGAAATTTAAATGGCTTGGTGTTAGTCTTTGCCTTTTGGATTGTAGAAGAAACCATATTGTTGCGTCTGTCTTTGCTAATTTCTTGTGTAGATGGTAAAGTTTTTTCACACATACCGTGGCGTTGTGACCATAGTTTCGCGCTAGTTGTTGGAAGGACAACATCTCGCTTTACTGTTGTTGTTATTATGGTTCTTGTTTAAATAATTAATTATTAAACTGGCTGTGAGTATTAACTAAAGTTGCGTGGAAAGGAGTCAGCCAAGGAAAATAAAAATCAATTTATTCTGTCGACGTTTCGAGCGCCCGTCGCGCTCTTCCTCGGGACCTGAGGTCACAAAAACATTTATTAGAGATTTCTTTCTTTATAATAATTTTTTAACAGAATTATATGACATTATTAATATAATTTTATATAAAGGTTAAATGATTTTTCATTTTACTTACAGTATAAGTGTCAAATGTTATAGATGGTAATGACAAAATAGTCGGTTGACATTATTAGATAATCTCAACAAACATTGCGATCATGTCAAAAATTCGATGTTCTATTTGGTATCCAAATGGCTTAAATAAAATCATCGGACTGTCTGAGATCCGAACCCTCGACCCTTAGTATACAAGGCAGGCGCGCTACCAGCTACTCCAAACCCGAGGGCTTTGCTATCTTTCATTTGTTTACTTTCATTATTATTCAGCCTCCATTTCCACTTTCTATAAAATGTTTGAAACAAAACCAAATACAGTATAAACTCGATTTTACTATCTGAACTTTAATCACCGTTAATTATTTGAACAAATGGAGTCCATACTTTTAATGTCTGTATATCTATTCAATATAATATTTAGTAAATGTTTATGGCCATTCCTCTGCTCTTACTAACATTATGCTGACATTCATTTTTTAACATTTGAAGGGTTTATTCGAGTTTTGATGATGATCCTTAACTGAACCTGAGAGAAAATAAATGTATTTCTCATTTACTCGCAAACTTCATAAAATATTCTTAAGTTTTTTGGAGTTTAACTTTTCACAATTGTTATCATTAATAAAAGAATTTGATTTTCGGTTGAACTGTGGTTTATTTGTAAAAATTACAACGTTTCAGCCACTCATTCTGTGCCCTTCTTCAGGTACAATTCAGTTAAGATTGCAATCTACGATTCGTCTTTGTACATCATTGAATTGGTCCATTATTAATGTATAAAAAATTAACACTACAATCAAGTGTTATTTTAATTTTTTTTTTTAGATTCTTTTTGTCATCTTAGGCCATTTAGACTTTAAACTCTTTATTATTAATGACGATATATATTGTCCAGACACATTTATTTAAACCGTTTGAAATCCAAATGATATATACCCAAAGATATATGGTTAGTGATGAAAGGAACTTGAAAAATGTGTTTATTAAAGCTTTTGTGGTTTGAAATGTTATTATTAGGAGAATTTTTAATTATAGACCACATTTTTGTATTAAATATTTATAAAAAATATATAAATACTATACAACGTTTCGACTGGTTATTCTGCAGTCGTTATCAAGTACTGTGCACTTGCTCAGACTCAAGTGAACCGGTACAGTATTTATATATTTTTAATAAATATTTAATACAAAAATTTGGTCTATAATAAAAAATTATCTTAATAATAGCACTTGAAAAAATTTGAATTTTTTAACTTCTATAAAATCCTACAATCTAACAAACATCTGCACTATTTTATAAATTAAAAAAATAGCAAAAACAGCAGCTATTTTATATTAATTCAACCCCTGCAAAATTTTATAGACTTGCATTAATTATTTCTATAAAAATTTCATCATTTTTAATTCTTCTCATTATTAATCATATTTTCTCTTTTCTGCTAACTTTAACTCTTTATCACTGTCATTTTTGAAAGTAAATTTTTCTTTTTCTTTTATTAATTTTAATGTAATAAATAAATCTTCTTTTGTCAAAACATTCCTTTTATATAAAGATATAGATAGATTCAGTTGGTAGTGTGGTAAGTTAGACATTAGTGTGGTATCGATTTGCTCCCTTTGAGGTTACCTTCCTACCCTTGGAGGGTCGAAACGGGGTGTTTAGTTGACCCTGGCTCGTGCAGCTGGTTTTGATTATAGGGGTTAGGGGTGCCAAATGCTTTATTGTGCATAGGAAAATAATATAAAAGAAGGGACATAATAAGAGGGAATTTGACATAATATTAATACAACTTAAGTTTTCCGCTAAATTTGTTTTTGTTAATACTCTTATCTGAAAATTAGAATAATCTTAGATACTGAATAATACTAATATTTTCACCTTTCGTAACTTATTAAAATTATTATTATTATAACGCCCTTTTTATTATATTTTTATAATAGCCTAATGAATGAATGCATTTAGGCATGGATTTTGAATATGGCTAAACAACCAACTCCACTTTTTTTTTTTTTTTTTTTTTGAAGAGGGAAAGAGGTGCAGCCGGCGTTGGTTTTGTCATTAACGCGACTCACATACTAAAAAGGGCATTTTACTGGTCGATCGAGTTGAGTTCAATCATTCGATTTGATTCCAATTCACCAGGCTTTAACACAATCAACAAAAAATTATTTGTAACGAAATTTTCTACGGTAATAAATCAAGACAAAATTTTCGAAGTATTAAATGGAATTGCAAACTTTTTACTCCTTGGATTAAATAAAATTTTTTTTCTCTTTGAATTTGGCTTAAAAGTCCATAGTGAAAATACAGTATACTACTGTAATTTTTTCTCTAGATAAATGTATTGATTATTTTAAAAAATACAATCAGAACCAGCACTAACAAAATACCAGTTGAATAATGAACTAGGATCTCATACCAGGATAATAGGACTGGGGTAAGGAATAAGACGATTTAAACCCTCTGCTTAAAAATTTATTTAATTTACAGTAAAACCCCTCTTATCCGACCTCGCATTAACCGGCCTATCCCCATTATTATACTATTATAAATTACATACATTTAACTAGGTAGAGCCTTGTTTGAAAAAGATGGAATTTTTTCAATCAATGCTCAAATAGACTGTTCATTAGCCAGTCAATATATCGTTTAAGATAGCAAGTTTGCGAGATATGCTTGTGCTTAAGATTGTGCAAAAATTGCACCCCCTGGAGTCGAACCAGGACCTCCATGCTTTCGCGGCGGGTGGTCTACCCTTATCCTAGATTCCCTTATCATACATTCGAATTTTGGAGTTTAGGCTTTCACAGTTGTTATCATTAAAAGAATTTGATCAGTAAAAGAATTTGATTTTAACTGTGGTTTATTTGTAAAAAATTATAACATTTCGGCCACTAATTCTGTGGCCTTCTTCAGGTACTAATTTAGCTAAGATTATAAAGGTTGTTATATCTGTGACAATCTCAATTGAATTCAATTAAACAACAGTTAAACAGAAAATCAAATTCTTTTACTTAATCATACTTTATTTTTACTTTCTCTTACCTCTATATATATGTTAATATATAGAGAGAGAAAGTATTGGATTCATGTCAAAAATTCGATGTCGAGATTTTGATGGATCTTCACGTTTTGAGGTCCCCTGAATCCAAAAAAGTGGTTTTCGCGACATGGTCTGTCTGTCTGTGTGTCTGTGTGTCTGTCTGTGTGTGTGTCTGTGAACAAAATATCTCAAGAACGAAAAGAGCTAGAAGGTTGAAATTTTATATTTACGTTAGGCACCCCCATGGGACGTGACACGAAGCTTTTGAACAAAATCGGCCCAAAAGTACTAGTACTTTACTGATGTAGTTTTTCAGTTTTTTTCGATTTTCTCAAAATTTGCTCCAACGATTTTTTTTAAAATTCAAAAATCAATTATTTTTTATATTCTCTTTAAAATGTATATTCTCATTTTGTGATTGAAATCTTCTGAAGACCACTTTACTCTTGTACTCCATAGAAAAGATAGGAGAAATGGTTGCCATGGTAACAAAATATAAATATTTTTCCATACTTATAAATTTTACATCTTGAAAATCGAATGTACCCTACTATCGGAAACTAAATACATGTCGACACAAAAAATCTGGTGTGACAAGCACAGTACACAACTTTCGATTACCGAAGGTAAGAGAAAGTTGTGTGCAGTGCGCCAGTCACACCAGATTTTTATTATTACTTATATATAAATTACTTTTTTTGTATTTTAATTAAACTGTGTGGTTCAGCATTGTGCAATATTCAGATGGAAGAGGGAATGGAAAGGAGTTTCCGAGTTTGTTTACACACTTGCTTCCCATTCTATTTTTCTTCTACTACATAGGCTTGAAATCTCTTAAACAAAAATGAGCGAGTTAGGAAAACGAAAACGTGTAATGGAAATGAATAAAAATCAATTTTTTGCCGAAACCTCGGCCAAACAAGTTTCCAGCCAGGGTCTCGGTCCTGACCAGACCGGCTAAAAGGAGTTTACTGAATACAAATTCAGATTCCAGATTAATCAGGTATGTATTTTTGACAATTATTATACTATTTAAATAATAGTCAAAAATACCTATCTGAATAACCTGGAATTTGTTTTTTCATTGAGAGAAAATATATAAATTTCGAATGGGAGAGAGATTAAATCGTCTTATTTCTTACCCTCCCTCTCCCCATCCTGGTTAAAATTCTTTTTCTAATTGGATCTCATTCAAATGAATGAATTATATATTTTATATTTATTCCTTAAAGTATTTAGAAAGTGAATAAATTTGTAATATAATGTCATACTATTTTTGTTATTTTTATTTTTTTTAATAGACCAATTTAACATGAATAGATGTCCACCAAATTTGGAATGAAATATCATCTTCACTCCATTTAATTATACTGTTTAAGTCTGAATTTCCTTGATCACTGATGTTAAGCTTAATGAATAGCTGGGCGTGGTCAAGATTTGGATAGATTAACCAATTAAAGAGATTTAAATATTCAAGGTGGAAAAAAAAAAACTTAAATTACACTAACGATTTTTACTTTCTCTTACCTATATATGTAATATATATACAATATAGAGAGAAAGTGTTGTTGCTTTCATATGATAAATCCGATGTCGAGATTTTGATGGAAATACACGCTTTGAGTCCAAATACGTGGGTCCCACAAATTAGAGTGCTTACTGAAAAAAAAAAACTTCCTATTGGTGTTTGTTTTAAAAAATATCTCAGAACTATATATTTGTGGGTTAGCACTACCCTTTAATTTTCAACTGATTAAATTTCTTTATAAACCAAACGATTTCCTTTCATGCCACCCACTCACTTTCATATTCACATCTGAATATAATCTTTCCACATTAATATAATCTTCATTTCTTTTTAAGCTAAATTAATTTAAATCGAAAAACATCGTCTCATTACAGATTAAATATCCATTTAGCGTTTGTCAACTCTCTCTCTCTTTCTCTCTTTAGCAAATTAGACTGAAAGCAAGTTTAGTCATTTCCGTTTTGAATTAAGACTCTCCATTAATTGTTTACTTGTTTCTACACTGTTATTTTATCTCTATAAATAAACAGTTAATTTATTTGAAATAAGGAGATTTTAGATTATATTATATATCTTTCTAATTAAAAAAAAAAATTAGATTTAATTTTTGATGTTTATAAATACCATAAAAGGGGAAAGAGAAATGGAATAAAAAAAATAAGCCTCGAGGGATAGGGAAAAAACTTCAAAGGAATAAATGAATACCCCAACTGATCTTATGTGATTTTTTAAGATAAACCAAAAATTAGAAAATTTCTCTTTGATTTATTATTAATTTATATTCCGTCATTACGATGAACCTCAACCAAACACAAATAATCTAAACAATTTGATTTATGAAAATGAGATAAATATTTTGAAGGTTATTTCAAATGTAATAATTGAAAAAAAAAAAAAAAAAAAAAGAGATCCCAACGTGGAGGTTAAATTCATTGATTTCAAAATGAAAAAAATTAATCAGAATTATATTTTTTAATTAATTTAAAAAATATAATTTTTACTTATAGTTCATAAGAACAAATTTTAATTTAAAGTCAAAATATATTTTTACTTAATATTTTTTCTTTTTTGATTATGCTCTTTTTTTATTCTACACGAATGAAAGTATTGTGACTTTAATAGAGATCTTCCAAAGATTTTTTAATAGAATGAACATCTTTGCATACATACACTATATCCACAAACACACAGACATGTCTATTTAAATCACGACAGATGAATCTCTGATGTGAATCAGATATAAAAATAAAAATGGGTCGACAAACCTAGTCAAGTCATTGTACTAAATTAGAAGACGTTCTTTTTTTTTATTCACTTTTAAAAAACTAAAATTTTTTATAAGAAATAAGGGAAACATTAAATAAAAAATTTTCGTAACAATTATTATTAATAATTGAGATTAATTAGTGTAACATAATTTTTTATGTTTTTACTTTATTAATTTCTAAATTTTTGCTCAGGGGCCCATGTCTTGTGGGTACGTGGATGGCGACCACGAGCTACCCGAGCTGGGACTGACAGTCCTTCTGTTCTTTACATGTCTGACACTTCCTTCTATATTTTCAACAGGCGTCAGACCGTGCAACGAGCCGGCCTGTTCCATTTCTTCCGGTCGTAAATAACCTATTCCGAGACCCCTTTTCCGCCGACTCCGCACCTCGGGATTAAGGCGAAGATAGAAGAAGAATTTCTAAATTTTTATTATCATTTTATTTTCTGTCAATTTCAAAATGAAACAGAAAAATATTTATCCATGTGAACCCAAGTAAATATTTTTGACGAAAATCATAGGGATCCACACGACCGCAGCTAGTCTGCCTAGTGAACTTTTAGGGACACACAGGGATCCAAATGCCTTCACCAGGGACTCACATTTTTCTTCTGGTCACTTATGTCGAACTACTTTGTGCAATCCTTTTTTTTTTATATATTTGTTTAAGGTCTTTTCGGCATCTGAGGTCATTTAGACCCCGTCCCTATTTATTTCAATTGATTGGTATCCAATTCAATTGAGATAAATTCTTCGCCTGGGACGGGATGCGAACCCTTGACCTTTGGCACCAGAAGCTGATACTCTACCTCTGAGCCATAGCTCAAGGGCCTTGTGCAATCCTTGTGCAGGCATGTAGATCCCTCGATCATTTTTGCTCGGGAATCGTAGTCAGACAAATTTTGATTAAGATATTTAACATCTGATCATATTTTTATTCCCCTCGATATAGTGACTTCTTGTCCTATTTCTATTTTTTTCTCTATAGCCTAAATTTTACATTATTTTCTTTTCCTGTATTCTTCCTTATTAGAAACGTTTTTAATTCTTGCGTGACAAAAATTCACACGATTTAAAACATTTTAGAAGTTTCATCTCATTCGCATTTTCCCATGGTCATTTAATATTTTTGAGTAGGAGTCTCTCCCCCCCCCCTTCCCCTTTCCAGGTGGCGGTCTTTCATTTATTCATTCATTACTAGGCACGCCAAATGGCGTGCTTTGAACTTGGAATTTACTTGAAATAAACACATAATTTTCATACATGTTTCTCCTACATGCATTTAGTTCTAATATTCTAGATCCTTAATCGCTATCCCCACCTTATGTACTTGAGTTAAATGCATTTACAAAGTGTAAAAATATTTTAATAGAGATAATCCTAACAAGAAAAAAGGAATTCTTGAATAAATTATTCCATTAAAAGATAATGGTTGAATTAGAAAAATTTAAGATTTTTTTAAAATATTTTAAATAGAAAGCGAAACGGAGAGGCAGCTAAAGAATTTTTACTTTCTATTACCTATATACCGTGCAGAGAAAAGATATTGGACAAGCTCGCGTCTGCCTGGCTTTGAGCCTTACGCACAGCCAACAATTTACAAAAGTCTGTATATTGAGTTGTTGTTAAGAGAACCCTGCAGGGGACATGTCCATTTGGAAGCAACTAACTATACAGACTGTTGTAAATGGTTGCCCATGCGTAAGGCTCAAAAGCCAGGCAGACGCGAGCTTGTCCAATATCTTTTCTCTGCACGGTATATATAATATTGATGGAAATACGTTTTGATGATCCCTGAGGCCAAAAAAGTGAGTCCCCCCTAGACATAACGTTAATTTTTAACACTATTTACTAAATGTTAACACTTTGGTTTTAAAGTTTTTGTTTACAGAATAGCTAATTGAGGCAATGAAGTGTTAAAATGAATTAATGTTGTTTTCAGATGTTAAAAGTTAACGTTTTTGCTTAGAGAATAGACCTGAAGGTCGGCTTTTCAATAATAATTTGGCAAATTAAACTTATCATTATATTAAAATTTTTTAATTATTTCAATTAATATTAAAATCGATTGATTTTAATAAAAAATAATACCATATGATTTAATTTTGATACAAATATCCAGTTCTAATTAATATTCAGAAATTAATAATTTTCTAATATAATATATATTATATTGAATTTAATTTAATTCAGTGCCCCTTTTGATCCGTTGTTTGTTATTTTCGCAAACAGAGAAACATTATATTTCTATTTAAAGAGAATTCGTAATTAAATCAATGGCAAACATTGAAATAATAATCCATTTACTATAAATGGAATAATATTATTAATTCTATTGATAGGGATTATCGTTAGTTAGGTAGATATTTACTAAAATCTAAACATTATACTTTATAAATAAAAAATTATAGATTAAGAATAAATTATAAGAGTCCCCGCTATTATTATGAAAATTTATTTATATTAATTGAATACCAATTAGTATAAATAAATTTGGTTGAATAATATGTATAGAAAAATAATTCAAATCTTGATTTTTGCGTATTTATTTTTATGTCGCCTTGATATATTATAGTCCAAGCATTACTTTTTTTTTCTTGTACTGGCTACCTTAATTATTTGCACAATCACGCCCACTTTATATTTTGAAAATTCAATTTCTTTTCATATTTTTTTCTTTAATAAGCCTTAGAGATGGAAAAAAACATCATTAGGAAGATTCTTTGATATGAATCCGCATCGACTATTAAACTCTTCTTACGAGTTCCTTAATACATTTATTCAATTTTCTCTTAGAAATCTTAAAAGGTCTTCTTTCTACGACTCTTTAGCGAATTTATTTTTACTAAATCTGTTCCGCTCTTTTACAAATACGCTTCCTTTGAAACTTCAAACCCTTATAGGGATATAGAATAAAACTCGAAATAAAAGTTAGTATTTATTATTATTAAATAATATTCCACTTCAGTTGAGCATACTACTGTATTTTAGAATCAAAATTTAATCTCTTAGGAAATAGGATTATTACAAAAAGATATGATCATTAAAAATAACAATGATTGAAAATATAATTTTTATAATAACTTTAACTTTTTATATTTTCAATTTAAAGAAAAGATTGGATTTTGGGTTTTTTGATTCATATCTTAAGAAAAAAATCTGGTATAACTATTACTTCTGGTAATTGAAAGTTTTGTCCTGTGCTTGTCTCACCAGATATTTTGTGTCGACATATATTTAGTTTCCGACAGTACGGTACATTCGAATTTCAAGATGTAAAATTTATAAGAATGGGAACCTATTTATATTTTGTTACCATGGCAACCATTTCTCCTATCTTTCTATGAAGAACAAGAGTGGTCTTCAGAAGATTTCAATAGCAAAATGAGAATATACATTTTAAAGAGCATCGAAAAAATAATTGATTTTTGGATTTTAAACAAAATCGTTGGAGCGAATTTTGAGGAAAAACAAAAAAAAAAAAAAAAAAAAAAAAAAAAACTGAAAAAGTGCATCAGTAAAGTACTAGTACTTTTGGTCTATTTTGATTAAAAGCTTATTTTTACTCCCTAGGGGGTGCAAACTTAAACTTCCTTCATGCTTTAAATTGAACACAGACTGACAGACCATGTCGCGAAAACCACTTTTTTAGATTCAGGGGACCTTAAAACGTGTATATCCATCAAAATCTCGACATCGAATTTTTGACATGAAACCAATACTTTTCTCTCTATATATATGTATATTATCAATGACATATAGGTAAGAGAAAGTAAAAATGGGTTCTGTATTTTTGTTATTTTTATAGGACTTTATTTTTTTTTTTTTGAAAGAATAATAATTTCTCTCAGAATGATCCATAATGAAGGATACATATGAAATCATTATTTTATCCTTTCCCTACGGTAAAGAAACCTCAGCAATAAGTCTATAATCAATAACCAGGACACTAGAGAATTATCTTCCAAGAATTGGAAATTGACGGAATTTTTAAAGAAAAATGACAATTTTTCCTAATTAAATGATATCTGGACTAACAATCTAGTTGTTTTGGTTGCCTACATTTCAGGAGCAAAGATCTTTTTCGCCAACTATGGCCGTTTAAACTACTATTTCATTGATTTGTATACAATAGAACTCCACTTGAAATTAATTTTCTATTAAAAAAAATGTATTTACTAGATTAACTCAATCGACTTTCATTTTTTAATAATTGGAAAATTTTCTTATCAAAAATAACTTCAATATTCTTATTGAAGAAAAAAAAAACTTGATACATTTTTCCCAGTACTTTTTTGTCCATTGATCGGCGCTTGCTCCACTTCCGGAACACGCGTTTTAAATTAAAATGCACAGTGGCTTCGGGGTTGGAGATCCAATTTTCCCTGGATCCGTTCCAGATGCCATTGATCCGGTTAGCATCGACTGCCGTTTTAATATTCCCCCCACCCCCCCCACCCTCTCCCTCACTAATAGAAAGAAAGTCGCAAAGACCCTATTAAGGCAAACAAAAAAATATCTACCTCTCTAAAATTAATTGTAGTTGTGCACAGACTGATTTAGT
>JAKCPI010031374.1:0-25146 GCA_023213315.1 Euborellia annulipes | reverse complement strand
TTTATTTTGTCCAGTTATCATTATAAAAAAAAATGATTTTATTCAAAGAACGTTCTATTGTAGAAGCCTACTATCCAAAAATGAGCATTACTATCAGAGGCTTGTCATTTCTCATAACTAGTTCTCTCTGACAATTTATTGTTTTCGCATCTAAAAAGAGCTGATCCGATGTGGTCCCCCCATTTGTCAATTTCCATTTCTGTCTGTCCTTCTAAAAGAGATTAGAATTTCATTGCGAAATCAATAATTTTAAACGAATTTGTCTAATTTATGGTTTATAGGTTTATCGGGTTCTGATATCGTTATTTTTTGTTTGTTTGTTTGTTTCATCCCACTTCCACCATCACTCCTATTTTGTTTGTTTATCGATTTGTTTTTAGTGCATGCATGAATTGTCTGTAGGCAATCACCAAAGTTTAAATTAACTCCAATTAAATTTACTAGAGTACTAAAAGTCCTGACTTTCTTATCCGCATTTATTTTGATTGTACTTTATAAATAGCTGCCCAAAATGGGAATGGCCTCGGCGTTAACTTGTTGTTAATGATCCCTTTTAACGCTTTATGAGTGATTAATAATCAGTCAGTCAAAGAAAGAAAGAGAAAGAGAAGTTAACACAACAGGTGAAAGTATTTTCTGGCATCTTAGTAGAAAATCAAAGGGTGTTAAATATTTAACAGGGTGTTCAAACAACAATTAAACAAAAATTCATCTCTATTTATAAATATATAAAATCGACTTTTTTTACATGATTTTTTGAAGCTATCGATTTTTTTGATAGTCTGCTGTTGGAATCGTCTCCTGTCTGCAGTGATCGACCAAAAACTCTTCATTATCGACCTGTTGGCCATTCCTGATCTTAATCTGGTTTGGAGATCTTAGTGACCAAGAAATCTCAAGTCCACAATATCAGCAGTTCAAAACATTGTTCAGATATCTCGAAATTATTCGGCGTAGGCTGACACTGAATTTGTTCTCATCATTACTGATACTATTAACTTCCAGAATATTATCCTTTCCGAACATCTTGTATAAAACTAGACAAGCGTGCCAAAAATTCAAGGCCCGAACTTTGCAACTACATATGGGTCCTCTCTTCTGTTTTTGAGATTATTTGGTACGAAACCATCCTCTCAACTCGAGCACTTATGTTTTATGTTGTTTTCATCTAAAACACAGAAGGAATTTCTCTTTCAATCCAGAAATACAAACTCTCTTTTTGATTTCTCTTCAGTCATTAGTATCATACTTGTGGTTACTCTGAGTAGTAACTTTCATGGAATGATACTGAGTTCGGTTTCCGTTTCCTTCCTCAGAAGGAGGCATCTCAAAAAGAGTGGGATAATTTTTTGCCATGAGGTGGATTTGAACTCGAGTCTTCAACTCAAGATTATAAGCTTAACTGCTTTATCCCCTCGGCTAACTTCCTCATATACAACAGCTACATGCAACTTTTCCCTGTCCTTTCTTTTTAGCCGAGAGAGAGATTATCAGCTAGCTGTGTTGGCAAAAATACTAGAAAGTTTTTGTGCATCTTTTAAGAGAGAAAGGAATGTCTCAGCAATATTCTAAATTGATTCTCTTTCAATTTTTTTCTAGAGATGCATAACCCAATTATTTTTTTATCGTTATCCATCTTCTTGAATTGTTATTTATGTATTATTGCTTTTTCAAGCAATCAGGAAGAATAATGAATTGAATTAAAAAAATGTTTTTGATTATTAGTGGACTCAAATTCTAATTTCTAAAAAAAACACCTCTTCTCTGAGTAAACAAAGCTTCACTTGAGTCGGACAGTACAGTATAGTACTTGAAAATGACTGCAGAATAAGCAGTTGAAAAATATTTTTTATAAATAATGAATACAAAATATGGTCAATAATCAAAAACTCCCATAAAGAACTTGCTTGTCCGAAAGGAAAAAAAGAATTAATCAATTTTTTTTTTTAAATCTAAATTTAAGAACTAAAACATGTTTTGATCCCGTTTAGGGGTTAAAAAAAACATTTAGAATAGAATTTAGTATTTCAGAACAAAAATTATTTATTGAGGCACACTGTAACACACTTTATATTCAGCTTGTTAATTCCAAAATTCTTATTATCATTTAAAATCTTCTAAGATCAAAAGATGCTAATCATTTTCTAAAGGGTTAAGAATGACCCCTAAAAGGGGGGGACAACTTCTCCCTCTCTGGAATTCCGAGAAAGGAATAACTTGAATAATTTCAAGATGTCCCAAGACTTCTCAAGAGTGTATTTGACTTTATTTTGTTAAATTCAAAAAAAAAAAAAATTCACATTTTAATAAAATGAATTTTCAAGGATTAGAGCAATTAGGCTTCTGGTATCTAAGGTCAAGGGTTCACATCCCGCCCCATGCGATAAATAGTGACCGGGTTTATGCCGAAAAAGACATTAAATAAAAAAAATCAGAGTTAAGACATTCAAAGTTGTTATCATTAATAAAAGTATTTTTGTTTTCAGTTTAACTGTCTTTTATTTGTAAAAATTACAACGTTTCGGTCACTCATTCTGAAGTCTTCTTCAGGTACAATTCAGTTAATATTAGAAAGGTTATTACATTTGTGACAATCTCATTTGAATTAAATTGAGAAATTTTGTAATCTTAACTGAATTGTACCTGAAGAAGGCCACGGAATGCGTGACCGAAACGTAGTAATTTTTACAAATAAACCACAGTTAAACCGAAAACAAAATTCTTTTATTAATACAAATTTCACTTTTTTTTATTGTATAATCCTATCAAAACATAAAATGATCATTTTTTTTTTCATTTTTCATATTTCTATAACTCAAAAACAATTTTATTTTTATCGCCTTTTGTACATATAGTCTATATATAGAGATATTTGATTTAATTTTACATTTTTATATTTGTTATCAAATTCTAAAGGAAATAAATACAAATAAAACAAATCGATTAAAGTATACACATCGAAGTCACTGGGATGGAATGGCGTTATACGTAGATTGAAGTGACGGTGGTGGGGGGGACTGTTGGTCCATTTCCTCATTGGGCGCATCTGGCGCTCTCCATAATCTCGGTAGAGGAAGATATGGCCACGTGCACCCCCCCCCTACTCCACCAGAATCGTCATTACATTTTATTATACTCCAAAAATTTTTCTCCATTTCTATTCTATTTTTTTTTTTTTGAAACAGATTTTTCTCGTCTTTAAGACAAAGATGGACAAGAATGTTTTTGAACCTTATTTTCATCTGTTCAATTGGGTGCTTACTATTCCTTGATATAACATAAAAAAAAAGGGACGAGGACGATTCAACAGAACTATTATAAGAGAAAAACATAAAAATAAATGGTCTGTATGAAGGAAGAAAAAAAATAATAATAAAATATTCAAACTTTTTGATGATGGAAAAATAAAAATAAGTTTATTCAATTATTTTTTATTATGCAAATGAATAATTATTTCTATATGAATAAAATTTTATAAATTATTTAATATACTTAAGTAAAAATTAAATTTTTATCGGTGACGCAGTAGGTCGTCTCCATTCGGATTTTTACTTTCTCTTACCTCTATATATATGTTAATATATATAGAGTGCTTAGTATTAGATTCATGTCAAAAATTCGATGTCGAGATTTTGATTGATATACACGTTTTGAGATCCCCTGAATCCAAAAAATGGTTTTCGCGACATGGTCTGTCTGTCTGTCTGTGTGTTTCAATTTTAAGCATGTAGGAATTGAGCTATGAGGCTGAAATTTTATATTTAAGTTAAAACACTCCCGGGACCGAGAAAATAAGCTTTTAATCAAAATCGGCCAAAGAGTACTAATACTTTACTTATGTACTTTTTCAGTTTTTTTTTTCGATTTTCTCAAAATTCGCTCGAATAAAATTCAAAAATTAATTATTTTTTAGATGCTCTTTAAAAAGTATATTCTCATTTAGCCATTGAAATCTTCTGACTCTTGTACTTCATAGAAAAGATGAGAGAAATGGGTGCTGTGTTAACAAAATATAAATATTTTCCTATACTTATAAATTTTAAATCTTGAAATTCGAATGTACAGTGTGTACTGTGTGTAAACTTAAAATTTTACGAAACGTCTCGTTAATTTATGAAAATCGGGGACTTTATATTTTTTGCTGCTTCTGCTCCTTTTCCTGTTGTTTAAATAGGCAGTCACTGGCCTCAATGAATAGAAGATGAATCATAAAAAATAAGACTTCTGTAGGCCAAAATTATTTTAATTTCTGAGGACTAAACGCCACCCTTCTTCAAGACAAGAGTTGTTCAAAGATTTGATTAAATCACTCCCTCTTTCAGTTATAGAGTGAGTAAAATCTAACAAGGAGAGTACACGGTTGACTCGTCACCGATTTTGATCTCCTTTTATATGGTGAATCTATACTGAAAAATATTTGTATTCTGATCGAACTTTTCGTCCAATGCGCCCTGTAACAATTTTTTTTTCTCATCTGAAATTTTAAAATCTGAAAAGGATTGTTATAAGGCTCAAAGAAAAGCATATCAACAACAACAACAACTGATAGCGTAACGGGTAGAGGAGAGGATTAGTAATCCAGGGATCCCAAGTTCAAAACTTGGGTTGTCATTTTTTTTTTTTGTTTTGTGTTATTTATTATATAAAAAATAAATATTATATTATATTATAAAAATATTTTACTTATATTTGCGACATATTTATTACATATTTATACAGAAAACAATGAATAATAAATCAATTAGATATATAAATGAATAATTCAGGGGCGTATATAAGGGGGGAGGTCGAGGGGCCGAGGGCATATACCGTACATATATAGGAATATAGAGCCAATAATGGGTCTCGCCCCCCCCCCCCGAAATGTTTGCGCAACCCCATAGAGCGAAAATGTTGGCTCCACAAAAGAGGAAATGTTCCGCGAACGGCACATGAAGAAAATTTTGGTTTCGTTGGTGGCAAAAACTTTGCGTCTCTAAAAAAAAAGGTAATATTTTTTCGGACATATATACAATATATCTAATTGATTTATTATTCATTGTTTTCTGTATAAATATGTAATAAATATGTCGCAAATATAAATAAAATATTTTTATAATATAATATAATATTTATTTTTTATATAATAAATAATACAAAACAAAAAAAAAAAAAATGACAACCCAAGTTTTGAACTTGGGATCCCTGGATTACTAATCCTCTCCTCTACCCGTTACGCTATCAGTTGTTGTTGTTGATAAGCTTTTCTTTGAGCCTTATAACAATCCTTTTCAGATTTTAAAATTTCAGATGAGAAAAAAAAATTGTTACAGGGCGCATTGGACGAAAAGTTCGATCAGAATACAAATATTTTTCAGTATAGATTCACCAAATAAAAGGAGATCAAAATCGGTGACGAGTCAACCGTGTACTCTCCTTGTAAGTATATTTTACAATATTCGAAATATTTTGTATAAAAACTGAAGGAGGCAGTGAAATTATCAAATCTTTTAACATCTCTTGGGTACCGAAAAGTCGCAAGATAAAATTAAAAAAATTTTAGGCCACTAGAAGTCTTATTTTTTAATTATTTCATTAATATATTTTTTAACAATTTTTTATAATATAAAAAAAAATCAATGCTTAAATATACAGTAGAGTTTTGATAATCCTAAAGCCGGATTCCCCGGAACATTTTATATAAGAAAATTTATTATTAAAAATCTTAAATAACACTTCGTTTTCTTAAATTATCCCATATATATGCTGCAATTTCCCGAAAAGTGGCTTTTCAACAGGCCGGATTAACCAGAGTATAGAAGTCCGGATTAGCAAGACACTACTGTATTTGTTTTCAAAATAGATATTTACCCTAAAATTTATTTTTTTACACTATTAAATTCCTATTATAAATTGTCGTCTTTTTTTATTTTAAATGAATTTTTAATTTTACGACAAGGGTAGCGTTTGTTTTAAAGTTGCATATATTTCATTTCTTGCACTCCTTTACGAGCTTATTTGATAGAACTGTTTTAAGTTAGAAGTAAATGTGAGAGGGATATTAAAGAGACTCCTCTTCCTAGTATAATAATTAAATATAACATAAAAGTTAAGTGAAGAGAAATATTACTAGTACAATATGGGGATGAAGTCTGAAGTGCCACAGGTGTACTCATTTAATAATTCATCTTCGCTATATATAAAATAAATTATAAAAAACCAAGTCTTAAAAATGTTTCTTGAAAATTTAATTGAGACCAATTTTTATTGAAATTATCCTTTCGGGCTGCAGAGGCCATTAAGCTTTTAATTTATATATATTTTTTAAACTTATAATTAATACTCATGGCGACCGAAAGACACGCTTGTTTCTTAGGGCCACTTAAAAGTATAATTAAATCAGTAAACAAACCAACTATATAAAACATTGGCGAATTTATTAAGCAAGAAATTCAAAATAGGTCTTCAAAAAATTTAACCTTTAATCCCGGAGTCCAAAAAATGTATTATTGAATGTCTCTGAGTTCGTTAATGCTTGTGTTTGTGAATAGGATATCTTAAAAACGCCACCAGGTAGATTGATTAAATTAGTTTGGATATGGACGATGTTATGCACGAAGGAACCAAGCGCCAATAACCTAAATCTGAGATAGGGGAAGCATTTCATTTGCACAAACATTTAAACAAAACCAATGGCAATGACTTTTTTGGGTGATTTTTTTTTTATAAATTTAATAAAAAATTTGAAATATTTTTTCTTTATCCTGAGAGATGAGATCCTGAGAGCAGGATCGTTATGATTTTGGATTTAAATTCCGAATTTCGATTCAGGATTTCAAATTTTGATTAAAATCTCCCAGACAAGAACAGGAACGGATAAGAGGGGGGGGGGGGCAGAGGGGGTGGACGCCCCCTCCGAGAAAAAATTGAAAAAAATAGGAGATAAGGAGCAGGTGTAGCCAAAAATAAAAGCCTCCGATTTAATACAATTCAACGAGACGTTTCGGGTGAATTTTATTTACCCATCTTCAGTTCTTCAAAATTTTTTAATAGGAGAATTAAATTCAAGTACACAAGGTTTTTTGTTTCAATGATATATTAATTTAATATTAACACTTGATGCGCATTTCGACACCATATCACCATATGTGTCATCTTCAGAAGTGTATTACATTAGGGTGGCTCTTAGCTACTACTGGGGAAAAAATTTTTTGAGATTTTTTTTGACGCTACCCGCTAGTTTGGTGCCATTGCCAAAAAAAATAACCTGTGTAAAATTTCAGCTCAATCGGATAAGGGGAAAGGGTGCCCCAAGAGCCCTGAAAATCGAAAAAAATCAGAAAATATTCATTTTATTTATTTATCTTGTTAAATATAAATTATATACAAAAAAAGTGTTATATAAAAGTTGTAGATCTATAAAAAATACACATAATAACATCTATCAGTTTTTTATGTACGGCTAACGGTTTCAGAGAAAACTGCGAAAATCAATTTTTACTTTCTCTTACCTATACATGTAATATATATAGAGAGAGAAAATATTTGGTTTCATGTAATAAATTTGATGTCGAGATTTTGATGGATATGCACGTTTTGAGATCCCCTGAGTCCAAAAAAATGGTTTATGCAACATGGTCTACCTCGGTGGGGGGTGGGGTGGGAGTGGGGGGTGGGGGTGTTTTGTGAACAAAATATCTCATGAACGAAAAGAGCTAGGAGGTTGAAATTTTATATTTAATTAAAGTACCCCCCTGGCACGTGACAAGAAGCTTTAGAACAAAATCGGCCAAGAAGTACTAGTACTTTACTGATGTACTTTTTCAGTTTTTTTTATTTTCGATTTTCTCAAAATTTGTTCTAACGATTTTGATTAAAATTCATAAATCAATTATGTTTTAGATGATCTTTGAAATATATATTCTCATTTTGCCCTTGAAATATTTTGAAGCACACATTACTCTTGTACTTCATAGAAAGATAGGATCAATGGTTCTCATGATAAAAAATTATTTGAAAGTTGTGTTCTGTGCTTATCACACCAGATTTTTCGAGTCAATATATATTTAGTGTCCAAAAGTATGGTACATGTGAATTTTAAAATGTAAAATTTATAAATATAGAAAAATATTTATATAATTAATTATTAAACTGGCTGTGAGTATTAACTAAAGTTACGTGGAAAGGAGTCAGCCAAGGAAAATAAAAATCAATTTATTCTGTCGACGTTTCGAGCGCCCGTCGCGCTCTTCCTCGGGACCTGAGGTCACAAAAACATTTATTAGAGATTTCTTTCTTTATAATAATTTTTTAACAGAATTATATGACATTATTAATATAATTTTATATAAAGGTTAAATGATTTTTCATTTTACTTACAGTATAAGTGTCAAATGTTATAGATGGTAATGACAAAATAGTCGGTTGACATTATTAGATAATCTCAACAAACATTAATAATGTATCTGTTGAAAGATTTAACAATAATTTTAATATTATATAATGGCATGTGTTTTGTTAAACGGTTACTTGTACAATGAATTTTATCTTTTTCTTTTATTTTTTCCTCATTCCAAAAAGTTATTTATAAAAGGATTTTTTTTTTTTTTTTATTTTAATTCTATCAGATGGTCAATGAATTTTTATATATAGATATATTTTTTTTTTTTTTTTTAAACTTTCTTTAGAATTACATTAAATAAATCACTATCATTATTATTATTATTGTCATTTTTTTTTTTTTTAATTTTTTTACCCATTATTTTTTCTTCCCCGTGGGATATTTACAGAAAGATGGTATTGAATTTTTGACAATGTTCTCATAAACCATGCTCAGATTGTCCAAATCCTCTCTCCGATTGCATGCAGTGTCAGAGAACTGCAGCACAGCTATCATTTCAAGAAAATCTCTCTTAAATTTATTTTTTTCATAATAGAGGATTTCTGCCTTATCATATTCAAATTTATGGGTGTTATCAATAGCATGAGAGGCAAGTGCCGTCGATTTTCTCCCTGCTCTAACCGACGTTTCGTGTTCTTTCAGGCGATCTTGTAGTTTTCGTTTGGTCTGACCAATATAGCATTGGGAACATGCTTCGTCGTCATTGCCTGAACAATTTATTTTATACACGATACCTGATTTTTCGGAGTGGGGAATGGGATCCTTCTGGTTGAATAATAATTTTAGCGTGTTATTTGGTTTTAATGCAATATTTATATTTTCATTTTCTAACGTTTTTTTTAATTTGTAGCTTATTTGAGGATGGAAATGTAAACTACAGAATGTTATCTCTTTCCTTTGATTGGTTGGATTTATGTTTTCTTGATTGCAATTTTTTTTATTATTGAATTTAACATGTGCATCTTTTATTATTCTGTTAACTAGCGATTTCGGGTAGCCGTTTTCTTTACATATTGAAATTTTGAAGCTTAAATCCGGGCAGACCATGGGAAATAATACAGCGCCTTTCTTTGCAAACTTAGTTTTAGAAGACCTAGAGAAGACAGTTGTAAGTGAACTTAATCTGAGATTCTTTTGTAGATATGTCGACGATTGCCTTTGTTGCATAAAAAAAGATCAAATCGAAAAAGTAGCAGAAAAATTAAATTCATATGATGAATATATAAATTTCACATATGAAATAGAAAAAGATAAAAAAATCAATTTCCTCGACACCAGCATAATAAGAAGAGAAAATGACACAGTACTAATAGATTGGTATAGAAAGGAAAGTCAAACTACACGAATCACGCAATTTGAATCAGAGCACCCGATGTCGCAAAAAATTAACTCTGTTTCCAATCTTGTAAATAGAATGTTAAATATTAGCAATGATATATACTGGGACAAGAATTTCCTCAAGATTCATGAAATATGTAAAGAAAACGGCTACCCGAAATCGCTAGTTAACAGAATAATAAAAGATGCACATGTTAAATTCAATAATAAAAAAAATTGCAATCAAGAAAACATAAATCCAACCAATCAAAGGAAAGAGATAACATTCTGTAGTTTACATTTCCATCCTCAAATAAGCTACAAATTAAAAAAAACGTTAGAAAATGAAAATATAAATATTGCATTAAAACCAAATAACACGCTAAAATTATTATTCAACCAGAAGGATCCCATTCCCCACTCCGAAAAATCAGGTATCGTGTATAAAATAAATTGTTCAGGCAATGACGACGAAGCATGTTCCCAATGCTATATTGGTCAGACCAAACGAAAACTACAAGATCGCCTGAAAGAACACGAAACGTCGCACATAGGAGTATTTGAAGTAAAAACCCGATCAAAATAGAAAAACTCAAAATGGATGCTTCTTTATCTACTATAACCGGTTTATTGGAATCAAGGACGGATCCAGAGGTGTTTCTCGGGAGGGGGGGGGGGGGGTAACCTGGTGTGACTGGTCGCACAACACAATTTTTTCTTAATTTCGGAAAATTTAAAGGCGCATTCTGGCCAATTATTTATTATTTTCCTTATATAAGAATATAAATACGCGTACAAATAAAATTTTTAAGTATTAATTTTTAAAATTTTACATTAAAAATAAAATTTTTTTCGAAAAAAAGTATTTTTTTTTTCAAATCTCGTGGAGGGGGGTTATTACCCCTTTACACCCCCCCCCCCCAACCCTTCCGGTTCGGCTACCTGGTCATAACATCACTCGGAACCCAGTCATTGTGTCAACTGCTTGTCTTGGTTCTAGGCGCTCTCATTTTCGTTAGTCAGTTTTTTGTGCAAAATGTCTTCATGTGGTGGTCAACAGAAAAAAAACGACTTGAATGTGGAAATTGAAGGTATGCTCTCTATATTACAGTATATTTGATTCAGTTTAAACGTAATTATCACTGTTTTTTATAAATATCAAAAGTCGCTTTTTTGAACGTTTTTTTTAAGAAAATTTCAGACAAATTAGTGTTTTTGTTTATGTGTCGCGGCTTGTCGCCTCAAACTTTTTATCTGGGCATAAAGTTTAGTCCTTTAGGATGTAGAAACAAGAAAAATATATCCCCCCATCTCACCCTATATTTTCTTATAGTATTTTTACGTGAACGAGGGACTCCGTTCTTCGGGAGGACATGAAGTTAGTTGAATGAATCTTTCTTCCATCAAATTCATTTTTTCTTCTATTTTTTTTTCCTTTGAACTCTTTCAAAATATCATAGAACTCCATTCTGGTAATTTTTTAACTCTTCCCAAAGGATCTATAACAAAAGAAAACTAAAATAATACTAAATCGATTTAATGAATTTCTGTTCCCTCGTTCACTTTAAAGTCTAATAAAAAAATATGGGGTGAGTCGGGGTGAAATGTTTTTCTTGTTTCTACATCCTAAAAGACTAAACTTTATGCCCATATAAAAAGTTTGAGGCGACAAGCCGCGACACATAAACAAAAACACTAATTTGTCTGAAATTTTCTTTAAAAAAATGTTCAAAAAAAGCGACTTTTTGATATTTATAAAAAACAGTGATAATTACGTTCAAACTGAATCAAATATACTGTAATATAGAGAGCTTACCTTCAATTTCCACATTCAAGTCGTTTTTTTTTCTGTTGACCGCCGCATGAAGACATTTTGCACAAAAAACTGAGTAACGAAAATGAGAGCGCCTAAAACCAAGACAAGCAGTTAAAACAATGACTGACTTCCGACTGACATTGTGACCAGATAGCCGAACCAGAAGGGTCGGAGGGGCTGGATTCCAATAAGCCGGTTATAGTAGATGAAGAAACATCCATTTTGGGTAGCATTAGGTAAACTTTGAGTTTTTCTATTTTGATCGGGTTTTTACGTCAAATACCCCTATGTAAAGCGTCGGCTTCTTTTTTTAATTTTATATTTGCCTCCCTTACCTATTGCTAGGCTCTGGGTGTTGTTACATACATTTATATATAACAACATTGATTCACAGCGGGACAAGAAGGTCACAAAAGAAAGTTTCACATTCTTCTTAAATCTTCACATCTTTTCTCATTTCCTCCCCTCCAGCCACTTCAAAATTTCCAGAAGGTCTTCATCCATCTTTGGTCTTTCCGAACGTTTATTTAATATTCATCCACCACTACAGGCTGATAACCAACTTGGATGGCGAGTTGTAGGCTCCAAATTACCTCTTATGGAAGGCGAACATAAATTATACGAGGGTGTTGGCTCAACTAAGGATGGCTAGCAACTACATACTAAAGTTCGTTGTGAATAAAGACATTTATAAGATAGATCCGACCCAGGTGTGCTCCATCTGTAAAATGCCCCATTTTCTCATTGAGTGTCCCACTTATTCCTCTTTGCGGAGCTATCATTTAAAAATAAGTCAGAAGGGAGATATAAATGACCTTGTGAATTGCTTGAAAGTAAGCTCTACTGAGTATCTCAAGTCAGTATTCATGTATATAAGTTCGGCTCTAAGAGTCCGAAGTTTTATTATCAATGAATGAACGCCTCTTTCCCTTAAACGAAATTCTTATGAAACATTTTTATGTACCATCTCCTTTGTATATGTATCAAAAGTATACTACAATACAAATAAATTTATTATTATTATTATTATTACTTTGGTCTTTCCAAACTGCTCCAGAGGTCTCCCAAGTTCTTTCCTGTAGTTCCCTCGATCGCCTCGCAGCACATAAGATGTTCGACCGTCTCGTCTTCGATTCTGCACACTCTACACCTCAAACCTCTTTTCCCCTTTCCGAAAAGTGCCAGGTATCAGCACCTTGCTCGGGCCAGAGTCTTCTATTCTCTTCGCATGCTTCTCTCAGGTAAGATTCTTGTCCGATCGTCTTCTTTATCTGCACCTTAGAATGGATTGTACGGGGATTTGTCTATCTGGCTGCAATTCTTCTGGATTAATTGTTCCAGTCTTCTCTCTAGAATATTCTCCATCTCCTCTATTTTCTCAATATCTTCCATTCCAGATAGATTCCGGGTCTACCAACCTTCTCCAGTTCTCTTTTCATCTCCTTTCTCCATTGCCCCTCCAGTTCGTTCTCCATATCTCTCAGAATCTTACTATAGCATATTTTCGTCCATCTTTCTTTGTCCATCCTTAGAATAAATTCCTATCGGCTTCTTTCCTCTGATAATTTAAGAATTTTCTTATAATAGTTGTTATATCTGGATTCAGCCACTCTTGATTGGTCCACCAAATATAGTTTTGATTTAATACTTCTAATGATATCCGGAATGTGCTCTAAAACGGTTCCTTTTCTGGTTTCGGACCGCATATTATGTTTTTCTGCTTTTTGTAGGAAGTAGGCTTTTTAGTTGCTTTGCCCAATTCCAGTCGATCTTATTTAGTAGAGAGTCAATCTTGCGTAATTCATTGAAGCAGATTTTAGGCAGAAGAGAATCCGGCATTTCCAGGCATTTTCTACTATACGATTCGAATATTTCGATGCCTTCATCACCCAGAGAATGTAATAAAATGGCAATCTTCTTGGTTTCAAATACATTCTCGGGACAATACGCGTCGATATACAGGAAGAAACGTTTCTTGAATTTCTCCCATTCAGAAGGCAAATTCCCAGTGAAGTCCAGCGGCTTCAAAGTCGGTGATGACGACGCTTGAAATTCCGCCATCTTCAATAGCTTCTGTGCCAAATCTTCTTATATATTAATCTTCATTCCCAATCACAAAAAAAAAAAAAAAAACAAAGCGAACATCCGCTGCCACCATGTGTTATTTATATGTGAGTGAATTAAGGGTTCTTTATATTTAAGTGATTGAGAGGCATATGTATGTATTTACAGATATATATATTTATTTATAAGTATACATAGGAGGTGAGTCTATAACAGAATGAAATCTTAAGTAGGTAGTCGGAGACCTCACCAGCTCAGGTGCAACGTCACGGACATGCGCACTAAATATATTTAATATATAAATATAATACAATATTTAACAGATATGACGTCATTTATGACCCTAGCGTCTGATTGCATGAGTTTTTGGCTGATTCTGCATGTTCTATTTTTTTGCATGTCCTTTTTTCCAAACCCATGCATCGGCTAATCACAGAGTCGGATTTTTCACGTCATCCAACATGGCTGACTTATTTCATTTTGACAGCTTACGTTTTATTGAAATATTTTATAAAAAAAAGGCGACCACCATGGGTGACGTCATATCGCATGCACTGTAACTTAAAAACCCTACGTGTGAAGAGAGTCAATTTTTTTTTTTTAAATTATCTCTTGATATTTTTGAAATATAAAACTACAGGTATTAGATCTATGAAAAAAATTTATCCTAATACTATTATAATATTATTACGATTAAGCATTAGTAAAAATAAAACTATTTTGTCTTTTATTAATTAATAAAATTAATTATAATTGGAAGATTCCGCCGACCCTGCATCGCGGGAATAATCAGGTGAGGACAGAAGAAGAAGAATTTTATTTGGAAGATTACAGTAAATGACAAAAATTATTTATAACTAGTTGCAATGCCCGCTTTCGGCTCCTAGCCATGGGTGGAAACTCTCATGATTGAGAGATATTTTGTTCACAGACAGACACACACACAGACAGACACACACACACAGACAGACCATGTCGCGAAAACCACTTTTTTGGATTCAGGGTACCTCAAAACGTGTATATCCATCAAAATCTCGACATCGAATTTTTGACATGAATCCAATACTTTCTCTCTCTATATATATTAACATATATATAGAGGTAAGAGAAAGTAAAAATAATTTAAATTTTTGATAGCCTAAAACAATCGTCAGAAAATTCTCTACCAATTAAAAAAAAAAAAAAAAAAACTTCGAAAAAATTTATAATTATAATTTCAAAAAGTTTTTGGCGAAAATAATTATTAGTAAAATGAGGATTTATCTTTTATTTTAAATTTATTTATAATTAAATATATTATTTTTTTTTATTTTTCCTCATTAGCAAAAATAAATAAAATTTAATTATAGAATAAATAATTGTAATAATATTTAATTATTTTAATTTTCTTTCTAACTTCGAAACTACTTGACGAATATTTATGGGATTTTTTTTTTTTTTTTTTTGTGTAACGAATTTCACTTTGATGAAGGTGTGACAATGAATTAAAAAATTCCATAATAATAATTAGAATTCTTGAATAAAAAATTAAGAAACCCCAAAAGGTCGCAGCTAGTATTTTTATTGATTTATAGGATATAGATGATGTCAGTTATGGAAATTTAACTTCTTCATATATCCTTTTATGTATATAGAGTAGATTTTATGAATAATAATTAGAAATGATGAAATCTTTCATGGATGGTATTTCGTTTAAAATAAAAGTACTTTGCTGCTGCTCATCTCATCATTCATCGCTCAGGTGGCCTTGTTACTTCTTTTTTTTTTCTTGTTCTAATTTACCCTTCATTTTAATTCCATCTCCATATTAGGAGAGATTACTTGCGTGGGTTGGCCCAAGAAATTTCTTTTTAATACCTAAATTTGTTTGAAATATTTTTATAACATTTCGTCTTTAATTGCATTTGCGTTTTATTTCGTATCTATATAAAAGAGAAAAATAAAATTTAAATTATATGATTAATTATTGTTTAATAATTGTGAGATTTTAATATTTTAATTCTTCTTTTTCTTTATAACTTCAAAACTACTCAACCGATTTTCACGAGTTTTTTTTTTTATTTTATTTCTATTTAGGGTCTTTAGAACTTAAAATAAATTCTTTAAATTCAATTAGCTTATATTTATAAATTTTAATTCCTTTTTACTTTCTCTTACCTATGTATATATGTAATATATATATAGAGAGAAAGTATTGGATTCATGTCAAAAATTCGATGTCGAGATTTTGATGGATCCTCACGTTTTGAGGTCCCCTGAATCCAAAAAAGTGGTTTTCGCGACATGGTCTGTCTGTGTGTGTGTGTGTGTGTGTGTGTGTTCTGTCTGTCTGTCTGTGTGTCTGTGTGTCTGTGAACAAAATATCTCAAGAACGAAAAGAGCTAGGAAGTTGAAATTTTATATTTAAGTTAGGCACCCCCATGGGACGTGACACGAAGCTTTTGAACAAAATCGACCAAAAAGTACTAGCACTTTACTGATTCACTTTTTCAGTTTTTTTCGATTTTCTCAAAATTTGCTCCAACGATTTTTTTTTAAATTCAAAAATCAATTATTTTTTAGATTCTCTATAAAATGTATATTCTCATTTTGTGATTGAAATCTTCTGAAGACCACTTTACTCTTGTACTCCATAGAAAAGATAGGAGAAATGGTTGCCATGGTATCAAAATATAAATATTTTCCCATAATTATAAATTTTACATCTTGAATTCAATTGTACCCTACTGTCGGAAACTAAATACATGTCGACACAAAAAATCTGGTGTGACAAGCACAGTACACAACTTTCGATTACCGAAGGTAAGAGAAAGTTGTGTGCTGTGCGCCAGTCACACCAGATTTTTTTTAAGGCGGAGTCAAAAAAAAAAAAAAAACTTTTGTCTAAGCCATCATCAGAGCCGGTTGGCAAGAATAAATGAAATTGTACCTTCATTGGCAAGAATAAAATCAAAGATAATGCGCCGAAACGTCAGCTTGTTACGACTTTTATGAAATGCTGCCGAAAGTCTTAAAGTTTTTTTTTTTTGACTCCATCTTAACAATACTTCCAGCTACAAAAACAAAGTTCTAGCATAAGAATATTTATTATCGTTTTTGTAGGTGAAACATGATTAGAATTTTTCGCTGGATACATATAAATATTATTCTCCGTTTGCTTCAATATTATAAAACATCTTTTCTAACGCCAATAATCATTACTATAAAGTCCTATTGCTATTCACTTCCTGTGTATGTAATTGTTTACCATTCTCTCTCGTTGATTGGCCAGAGTCAGAGGAGCGGAGTCAGAGAGAGAAATTTACAACTTGCAATTGCAAAATTTCCAAATTTGATGTATTTGTTCGCCGAAAACGAGCAAGTGGGTCCAGGGGCCGTAACTACTAGTTATCGAATTATAGTAAAATAGTGACAGCGTCCTTTAGGGAATTTTAAATATTTTTTTTCTTAAATAACATAATACGTATATATATTCTGAAACTAGACGTTCTCCCGAGTAAAATGACATACGACACTCATTTCTTTAATTACAAATTTAAAAAAAAAAGAAAATTTCAAACATTTTTAATTATCATATAAGTAAAATTTTATCGAAAAATAAATGCGAGATTTTAATACTACAATATTAATTTAAAAATAAATATTCTCTTTTAAATCTCGCAAATTAAATATGTGCTCTAACTGTATAAATTCATTTCCTTTATTGCTTTTTATTTTTCCCCTATCCTTCAATAACGCATTCTTTAAATATGCACTACAACTTCTCCCGTAAGATTTTTAATTTTATTGGTATGTTCATTTAATGGATGTGATTTGATGAGAAAAGGGGTTAGAGGAGGGGGAAGAGGTTCAAGGATAGAAGGTTGAAAGAATTTGTAGATTTTTTATTTAACCTAAAAAAAAAAAAAAAACTCATTTCAGATTAAAAATTTTTCTAAATTTATAAAATTTGAAAATTCACTGTAATAATTACAATAAAGTTATTGAATTTAAGAAAAAATTCACAGAAAGCGTGCTGATTATGCAGCTAGTAGTTTTTTTTTTTTTTTTTTTTTTGGAATGGGTGCATAAGGTCCGAAGACCATTAATGACCAGTGGTCACATGTAGCCAGGAAGAATATAATTAAAATATAAAATAAATTATAAAAAATATACAAAATCAACAGGTGTTTTTTATTTGATGAATATAATTTTATAATCAAAAGGTAATTAATTAATAAACGCCTTTATAGACGTTTCGGTCACCATTTTTGACCTTCATCATTTCATTTTAATTAAATCCACGTACTAAGTACTAATAAAGATGAGTTTATTCCAAGTTTAAAGTAATTGCTAGTCTATTTAAAAATGTAAATTTATTCAAAAAAAGAATAAATCCACCGAGTGTACGACACGTTCAATCGTTAAAAATAAGCATCTATTAATTTTTATTATAATTATTCATTTTTACGTAATTCAGGCAAAGTAGTTTCTTTTTGGTATAGGTCAGTCGCAAGGGCGTATATAAGGGGGGGGGGCCGAGGGGGCCCGGGTCCCCCCGCCGAAATTTCCCAAACACATATACATATATAGGGATATACAGACATCAGCGCAACAAATTTTTCAGCAGGATGGAAATATTTGGTTCCGCAAAAAATTTCGTGTGAAAAAAAATTTAGTTTCTTAAAAAAAAAATTTTACGCAGAAAAATTTTTTGAGTTCAGGCCCCCCTATTTCTATATACGCCCCTGGTCAGTGGGTTCTTCATCAAAATAATAATAATAATAATAATAGGACTTCTGTCGGCCTAAAAGTTACCTATCTTCATGAGGATTGTTAAAAGATTTGATCTTGTTCTGAAGATAGGTGACGTTTAGTCTTCGAAACGTCTTCCTCCATATTTCCTTAAAAAAAAAATGCTTTAATGCTTTGTTTAATCGTTAATAAATTTAAAGTTTTTATATCTTCCCGAGTAAAAAAAAAAAAATAAATTGTACTTTTAAAATGAATTCTCTGTAACTAAGATCGATGTGTCTCTTATACTAAAACTAGCCTTTAGCGGACCTTGCGCCTAGTTAGAATATATAATTTTCTTCTTTATTTAGCGTCTATTGTGAAAAAGTCTAGATCAGCATTTATGAAGTTTTCATTGGCCATTTTCAGCATTGTAGATATTGGCGACCAATAACCCAGGTTGGTCCTGGAATATTTTTCAACAAAAAGCGGGCGCATGAATGTTGGCACTGAGATACCGACCCTCCAGTGGCGTAGCGAGGGGAGGGCAAGGGGGGGTCATCATGCCCCGGGCGCTACACATAAAGGGGCGCCAAATGGTCCGCAAAACAAAAAATTGCTGGATAATTTTTATTTTTATTATAATTGATTTCTGGAAAATATATTTTAAATTTAGTGCCAGTGTTAATATAATAATTTTGTATATTCTCTATATAATAAGATTTTAAGGAATCTCTAAGCACCTGTTGATTCACTCCTTTGTTTACCTTTTGTTTTTTTTACATTTTCTCTTCTTTAGTGACTAAAACTATTGAATTTTAATATCTAAGCCCGAACATTTTTTTTTTTTTTTTTTTTTTTTATAATTTATCTTTTTTCATGCCCGGGAGCCGTGGCTCAGTGAGAAGACATTAGCTTCTCGCACCGGAGTCCCGGGTTCGCTTCCCATCCCAAGCGAGAAAAATTTATTTCATTTGATTTGACTACAAATCATTTGAAATAAATAGGGATGGGGTCTAAATGGCCTTAGATGCCGAGAAGGACCTTAAAAAAAATAAAAAAAAAAAAAATCTTTTTTCATTCATAATTTCTTTCAATTTCTTTTAATTTTCTTAAATTATGTTCCAAACGAACTTTTTTTCATTTACATATAATATTATATGGTTTTCCAATGGGGTAGGGGAGGGGCGCTAAAAAGGTATTGTGCCCCGGGCGCGAGTTAAGCTCGCTACGCCACTGCCCTTAATAATAACCTAGAATCACTCAGGGGAAATTTTTTTTATCAATTTAAAGAAAAAAAAAACACATTTAGAACGCATATAAGACAAACAAACAAACAAACATCCATTAATTAAATTTGATTGATATAAAGAAGCAATAAATACTAGAGAAAAGACAAATTAATAGATTGATAACAGATAAGAGAGTATTTATCGTTTTTAATTAATTAATTAGTATGTTGGTACTCACGTAGCAGGAGGAGCAGCAGCAGCAGCAGGAGGAGGAGGAGGAGTGTGCCATTGCCTGCCTGTATGCTCCTTTCTGCCTTGGTGCTGTGTGCTGCACCGAACGAACCGTACCAACTCTCTCGCTCTCTCTCTCTCTCTCGCTCCTGCTCAAGACGAGCACTGGCCACCAACTAACGCCAACGACCTTCCTTACCTTCCTCTTTAGAAAGAAAGGACTCACTCACTCCTACACCTACCACTCTCTGGTGGTATATGGCGAGCGAGGGGTAGCTACGCAGAGTGTTGATAATTAAAATCTGGTGGGATGGTCGCACTGCACGCAACTTCCTAAGTTGTGTGTCCTGTGCTTGTCCCATAAGATTTTATATATTTATATATTTTAATTAGAAGAGGTTTTACTCAGACTACAAAAAAATTCTAGGTGGTCTTGAATAATTCTTAATTTCTAAATTATTAGAAAGAATTAAATCAAAAATGCTGAGGCAATAAATTTATTCTACGAGAAAACGGGAGACTATTAACTCATATACCGTCAAAGAGGGATACTTTGAACACTTTTTTTCGTAAAAGTTGAATAACTCTAAAGTTATTATGATTAAATTTTTCAACTAAATAAGGAAGATGTATACCACTATTAACAATGTTTTTATATAGTAATTTATTCATTCAACTTACACGAAATGTCTTTTTTTTTATAAAATACAGCTGTTCAAAGTTAGGTATATGAGTAATGAATCTTTGAACACTGCATGTTTTTGGTCAAATTTCAACGAAATAACAATCGCAGAGTAACTTTCAAAGGTAATAAATACAATTTAAGAGTTCACAAAAATATTAGTTTCGTCTCAGCGAAAAAAAACCAAGAAAAATTTTTTTTGTATATGTTTTGCTTATGCATTGCTTCTATAGCTTAAGTACTGTAAAATTGTTCAAAAATGCATGCAAAATAGGCATTAAATAATATTTTGGTAGGTGATAAATAGTAAATAAAAATTTATTTTTAACATTTTGGTACAATTCGCTACAAGATGCAAGTTTTGCGACCCGGATCATCCGACAAATTGGTCTCGTCGTAATTAAATATGTGCGTAGGCGGCACATTAATTTCATCACCATTTTCATCAACGTCCTTTAAAGTAATCTCTAAATTACTAAAGTATGATGTGATAACTTCTTTCCCAACTTTAGCTATGCCACTTTTTATGTTTTGGGCCAATTTTTGGGCCAAGGAGTTTTTGTGTCTTTTAATAAACAGCCTAGTGTATAATTTTTATGTTCTACTTCCCAATTGCTTCTTGTAGTGCTGTAAACAAAAGCACACAAATTATTTATTAATTTTTATTAAAATATGTTTCAATTTGCTAACATTGAACATGTGAAGGTAACTTTGAACGGGTGTTCAAAGTTATACTAATTTTTACAATTTAAGGTTATATTTTAAATAAAAATTGATATTAAAATTATGTTTAATAAAAAGCATAAAGCTTTTATTGCAATAGTTACAAAAACGAACAAATTATTAAATGCAATAAAATTTTGAAAAGAAAACATGCAATAATACTGAAATTAAGATAAAAGTTTACACGCCTTTTTAAAACTAAATTTGAACGTTTTTTTCTTGATAGCGAATGACATTCAGTTCTGCCGAAATAGAAAAATTTAACACACTACACTAAATCTTTGAAATTTAAACTGCCAACACAAATAAACGTTTCATATATTTGCATGCAAATAAAATTGCCTAACTGGTTTAAACAAAATTTTTTTTTTGTTCAAAGTTACCCCCGATGTTCAAAGTATCCCTCTTTGACGGTATATATATATATATATATATATATATAGATATATATCTTTATACAAGTTTTTTTAGCAACTCTTTACATGTTATTAAAAAAAAAATCATATTCTATTAATAATATTCGAATAACAAATTGATGAAAGTTCACTTTCGCACTTATAGTTGACTGCATTGTTGAGGTTTTTAATAATAATAAGGATTCTTTGAACTTCCTTCTATATAATGTTGTGACAATGCACTAACAGGTTCTAATTTAATACACGAATTAACATGTTCTTTAATTCTTGTTTTAAGTTTTCGACCTGTCTTCCCAAAATAATATAAATTCCTTCCATTATTCTTGCATGTCTCACATTGTATTCGATAAATAACTCCGTTTTTTTTTTTCGAAAATATCAATTCTTGATTTATTATTGAAGAAGGAACGAATAGGTTTTTCAAATCTAAATGCAAGATTTATTTTATGAATCTTAAATATCCTATTGACCATAAATGATACACCATTATGTGTAATGAATAAAAATTCATAATGCGATTATTCTTCATTGATTTTTCAAATAAATTGGTTTTAACACTCCCGTCATTCAATACAATAATTAGGATATCAAGAAAACTTATAGTGTTATTCTTAGTGAATTCAATAGTAAATTTGATATTGGAATGATAACAATCATCATACATTGTTTGTATCTTATCTTCTACTAAGATTATTATACTGTATATTTAGTTTCCGTCGTTACATTAAAATTCATGGGAAAATATTTATTTTATATTGGCAACCATTTCTCCTATCTTTCCTATGGAGTACACACACATTCACACAGTCTTTTCGGCAACTTAGGCCATTTAAGACTTTGACGATAACCGTTGTAATGAATATATCTATCTTTGGGAAAACTAAATATGTGTCGACACAAAAAATCTGGTGTGTGACAAGCACAGAACACAACTTTCGATTACCGAAAGTAAGAGAAAGTTGTATGTTGTGCGCCAATCACACCAGATTTTTTGATTAAAATTCATATAAATCAATTATTATTTAGATGCCCTTTTAAAATTTATAGGGGAAGGTTGCCATCAATGGACCACCTAACAGTTTTTAATTTTTTTCAAAGAGTAGTTTCCACTAAAATTTTTACATTGTCATTAGAATTAGTTACTCAGTATATTTCTCTATGAATAAGAATATTCACTTTCGTGAAAAATGTATTCAATAAAATAAAAATAATTAAAACAATTTTTTCAGCATATGGTCCATTCATGGCAACCAGTCGATATGGATGGACCATCGAGTTTCCATCGATGGACCGCGATTCTCAAATAAGAAAATCAATGTGCTAATTACATTTTTTATTGTAGAAAATTAATAAATATAATAAACTAATAAATCCATACTCTTTGTTGTCCACTGTCCATATTTTACTCCTTTTGGCATTTTTCTGGAACAGTGAAATAGTAGTAACATAATTAAACATTACTTGACAATTTTTTTTAATGAAGCTCACATGGGTCTGCAGAGACCTGTGAATGAGTAATAATGATTGGGTGATGATGATATTTTCAATATTATATATTTAATAATACTGTATTTTCAATATTAAAACATTAAACATAATAAAATTTGTAGAAAGGATAGGTCGATTCAGTCCAATAAAAATATATAAAGAATAATTTTATATATTTTTTATTATTCAATTCAATGTCCAGATCTCAGACCTGACGGTTTCGGCCACTTTGCTGTTTGCCTTCCTCAGTGAGGGCCGGATCTAAATGATATACGTTATAAAATATTTTAATTTATGGTGGTTAAGAATTTTATTTTACTTTACAAACATATTTACCTAGATAGGTGAGATGAAGTTATCATTTAGATCCTTAACAAAAATATAGTAAGACATATAATTCGAAAGTGATGACATTCACTCTGCTCGTCATGCAATTAGAATATAAAACAAAAAGATTTTTGAGGAAGACATGAGCACAGGTGTGCCATCTAGTGGTCAATTTAGGACTACATGGTTATAATTTTAAATCCTTTTTATACAAATACAAATTAATAAATATTAATTAAATTCAAATGAACATTTTTTATATAATTGTTTTTTAAATTTTAAAAGTAGGAAAGCAAAAATTATACAATATTAATAACTTTTATTTGTTGATTTTATTTATAATCCCGGTGTAGTTGTTACTGAGATATTCTGTGTCACTCTTGAAATTTATGGTACGATTTCTGATGAGTTGAATGTGAGCTGCCTCTTTGAATTTCCTCTTCTGATCATTTTTTTCGTGGCATAGAATGCTTGAGCCCTCATAATCCATCTCATGATTCATGTCGAGACAATGAATTGCTAACGCTGACTTCATTTGTTTGTTCTTCACTGTGTTGAAGTGTTCTTTTAGGCGTGTTTTTAAGGGACGTTTCGTTTCACCTATATAGATGTATGGTTTTTTGTCTAATTGACATTTCTTACATTCTATTTTATATACGACATTTTTTTGTTCCATAATTTTCACTTTTGTTTTATTTGAAAATAGGGGTCGGAGTGCTTTTTCGGATCTAATACCAAGATTTATTTTTCTTTTTTTAATTCTTTGACAATTCTTTCGGTTAGTCCTGGCAAATAAGGGATAGAGCCGTAATATATGTGCTGGTTGACATCAGGACTCACTTGTGTTTGTTTACTATCAGCATTCTATGCCACGAAAAAAATGATCAGAAGAGGAAATTCAAAGAGGCAGCTCACATTCAACTCATCAGAAATCGTACCATAAATTTCAAGAGTGACACAGAATATCTCAGTAACAACTACACCGGGATTATAAATAAAATCAACAAATAAAAGTTATTAATATTGTATAATTTTTGCTTTCCTACTTTTAAAATTTAAAAAACAATTATAAAAAAATGTTCATTTGAATTTAATTAATATTTATTAATTTGTATTTGTATAAAAAGGGATTTAAAATTATAACCATGTAGTCCTAAATTGACCACTAGATGGCACACCTGTGCTCATGTCTTCCTCAAAATCTTTTGTTTTATATTCTAATTGCATGACGAGCAGAGTGAATGTCATCACTTTCGAATTATATGTCTTACTATATTTTTGTTAAGGATCTAAATGATAACTTCATCTCACCTATCTAGGTAAATATGTTTGTAAAGTAAAATAAAATTCTTAACCACCATAAATTAAAATATTTTATAACGTATATCATTTAGATCCGGCCCTCACTGAGGAAGGCAAACAGCAAAGTGGCCGAAACCGTCAGGTCTGAGATCTGGACATTGAATTGAATAATAAAAAATATATAAAATTATTCTTTATATATTTTTATTGGACTGAATCGACCTATCCTTTCTACTAATTATCAACACAGTCCTGGTGAGTTTTCAATAATAAAATTTGTAGTCAATAGAATATCAGGGAGTTTCCATGAATTACTGAGAAATGTTTCTCCATTATTATAATATTTGTTCTCAAAAAAAGCAATTTATTGTTGAAGAAAATAATTTTTATTCTCATAGTCGAAAATAATGGAATAAAATTGTGAGCTCTCATGAATGGACCACCTGAAAAGGTGT
>JAKCPI010031373.1:0-24354 GCA_023213315.1 Euborellia annulipes | reverse complement strand
TAAAATTTTAATTTATTCAGTGAAATTTAAGCAAATATGTGGTTTTATTAATACTCTGACAATATTGTGGTCGATATTTCCTTATTCTGTTTTGGTTATCCTCTGTCTATTAGTCCTTGTTGGAGCTCTAACCTCGAAGTTATTTGTCTTGGGGAGGGGGAGGGGGAGGCTGGATTGTAGATAGATAGATATTGGAGTCGAAGAAGAGGTTGAGGGGTAGAGGAAGAAAGCCCTCCAACCTCGTTTTAGGGGCTAAATGTTCACGCCTCAGGTGGCTGCAGTCAGCCAGCCGAAGTCCAATTGGACTGCTCGTGTTCATGTTTTCGGGAGGATCAGGAATGGGGATGAAACCAAAGCTTCTGATAGCTGTCCTCCCCACTCAACAACAACCCCATCTTTACTAAGGATGGGAATACTATATCATACGCCTAAATTATTATCGATCGCTTGCTATTTCAAAGATTAATTTTGACTAGAGAAGACTGTAACTAATTTTGCTAATTAGAATTATAAGGAGTAACTTTTTTTTTTATCTAAATTTATTTCACTTGAAATTTTAATTGCAATTATCTTTTGGTTTTGCAAGTGGCAGGATCGTGACTTTTTTACTTTTTTCAGATAATATTGACACCATATTTTTTATTAAAAACTTTATTAATTTAAAATTGAAAGAGAAAATCTCTATTTTGAGTAAAATTAATGTAACAATTGAATTAAAATTTTTATTTATAGGAGAGATTAAAAAAAAAGTATTATTTTTTTTTTTAAGTCAAAAGCATCTTTTCCTAATCCTTTATAAAAAAACATTAAATTGGCAACAAAAACAAAAATGATCACATTTTTTTTAATTAAAAAAATATAATCCATTCTATATAAAATCTAGTATATATTTACATAAATCCGAATGAATGAAAAAATATAATAATCAAAAGCTGATCAAAGCTTTGTGTTAATTTTCTAACGAATTATGTTTAAATTAAAAAATGAATGATTTTAGTTGGTTAAAGATTTTTGTATTAAATTTCAAACTTCTATTTGTTAAGATCTCTTCATTAAGGGGGAGTAGGAGCGAAGCTGTGTACGCATGTTCGT
Source organism: Euborellia annulipes (assembly GCA_023213315.1). Lineage (NCBI taxonomy): Eukaryota > Metazoa > Arthropoda > Insecta > Dermaptera > Anisolabididae > Euborellia > Euborellia annulipes. The sequence goes on along the minus strand of JAKCPI010031373.1, from coordinate 23,262 downwards.
GCCAAAAAAAAAAAAACAACCAAACGAAAATTTGCCAAGAGATGTCAGAATAGTAACTAACAATCTAATGCATTTGTTTGATTTTCGTTGATCTTTTAGCAATGAATACTTTATAAATGTTATTATATATTATGTATCATTTATAAAAACATAAAAATATATAAATATAGGCCCTATATAGACCAATAGGGGATCTGATAATACCGACTGTTAGACTAGCCTGCCATCTTTTGCAAGAGTGCTGAACTATTTGACAGTTAATTTTATATAAATCATCTAAACTTAGTGAAAATTTTTCTTAATTAATACGTGATTAATAATAATAATAAATTCATTTTTAAATTAAAAAAAAAATTTAAATTATTTTAACAGTTTGTTATAACTTTCTGTTACAATAATCCCTTATGAATTTAATTAAAAAAAAAAAAAAATCATCGAAAAATTCCTTAAAATAGTTCTTTTTTTTAAGTACGGTTAAACAGCCACTTCTACTCCCCCTTAAAATAAGAGATATGAATATTAGCCCGAATTTGGACCTTCTGTTTTATATTTTATTCGAGATGACTTAATCAAACCAATCTATTCTTTGGCGTCATTTGGCAAATTCATAAATATTCCAAAATGGATAAAGGAACTTAAAGGAATTACTTTGTTATTCATTTCCATTATTTAGATACGTGATCTTGAATTGCTTCCTAAATATTATACAATACGTGAGTTTGTAGTCAGTTTCAATCAGATATTTATTTTTTTTTAAAGGGCCACAGCCTCTGTCCATGACCAACACGTGTTTAAAAGCTTAACAATTTTTTTTTTTTTTTTTTAATATTAAGGATGGAAAAAACAGAAGAGGGGTCTGTTGAAATCGTTTCTGTGGTATGAGAAAATGTTTATTTTTCGCGCGTGCTCGGAGGGTTCTATGGTATGTCGACATTTAACACACACAGATATACACACACACATGGACGTGTTGACTTTTGCAAACATACAATTTTTAACAAATTACAAAAGGCAGTTAGCGTTTTAAGGGATGGGGATAATTGTTTGGACAAAAAGTTGTTGCGTTGGATGCCTAATTAGCGAGTAAATTTTATATTTCTATGGAAAATTCCAATTAGTTATGCACAGGATCGTGGATACATCATGGAGTCAGGTGGACACAGACGTAAACACACATAAGGGCTCGTTTATATACACACCCACACATACATACACAGAGGGGAACAGCTGGTCAGTTCATCCATCTGCCTTGACAACATGTCAGCTCCTCTCGCCTCCATCTCCGTCATCGCCATGTCAGGAATTAATTGAATTCGAACAAGATGAAATTCTTTTTTATTCGGTGGAGACTAATTTAAAAATTTATTTTTATAGGCGTTTAAATATGTCATCATTTAATTAATGATGATAAAAATAAAAAAATATAAAATTTGTCAAGTAATTAATTAATTTAATGAGTGAAATTTTTAATTTTGGTTGTAATTAATAGGCTATATTAGAAATATACTTTTTCTCCACTAGTGCTACATTGAGGAGACTATCATTATTAACACTTCACGCGGATCTGCCTTACTAAACCAAACTATTCTTTGGCGACAATTTATTTCGATTATACTGTAAGACAAAAAGTGTGTAAATTCCAATTAGTAAATAACAAAAAAAAAAAAAAAAAAAAAAAACGGAGCCACAAGTTCTTGATGTGCTCGAGAGTGAAGCCTTGAGCTTAGGCAACCAAAATGCTCAGTCGTCGGATGTGTGGTCTAAGGTGCGCGTCTCGGGGTGCTAATTTTGGCAGTTTCCAGCGGCCACAATTTTGAAGCTATCAACCTAAATTTTTTTTTTAAATTAAAGCTATTTAAAATATATACAACTTATAGAAGCTCTTTTTTTGATTTTCGAAAAAATAAATTTTTTTTTTGATTAATCGCATTAAAGAAAAGATATTTTAAATTAGTAAACATTATGTTAAAAAATAATTAATTTTTTACCCTTAATTAATTAGCTGGAATCTTTAAAATGAAATGGAATAATCCCTTGTATTCCTATGGGAAAAACTAACGCCATCTCTTGCCGCCTCGAGTAACTCGGTAGTCAGTCGTCTTCTAACGGCTTTTCGAGACGCCCACCTTAAAAGCTTTTCCTCTTCAGTTACATTAATTGATTTATATATTAATAAGGAGGCAGAAATGAGAAACGCAGCTAAGGTTATTTCTTTATTCATTTAATTCACAAAGCTGACGTTTCGACTCCGTGTTTGAATCATCCTCAGAGCTGGCGAAAAGTCATTATGAAAGTGTCATAGTGGATTTTATACATTGTTGAACAACTCTTATATAATAAATATATACACAGTATGAGATGACCAGGAAACGTCATGATGTGTGTATTAAATGAATAAATAAATAATCTTAGCTGCATCTCTCATTTCTGCCTTCTTATTAATATAACATCTTACTTGTTAGTTATAAATTGGTTTTGATTTATTTATTGATTATTTTGTTGATTTATTTATTTTTACTTTCTCTTACCTATATATGTAATATATTGAGGGAAAGTATTGCTATCGTGTTAAAAATTCGATGTCGAGATTTTTAAAATATTGGTTTGTTTAACCAAATCTTTTTTAGTTTTCTCGATGTTGGCATATTTTTTTGTTGACTTATATTGGTATATAAATATATTCTTATACTTGATTATAAATTGCTTATAATATCCTCTTGGAAACTATTTAATAAATACGCATATGTGGGCACAAAAATTTGGTGTCTCAGCACATCACACATTTTTAGATTGCAGTGCAGCATGTCACACCAGATTTTTTTTTCCTTGTAAACAATAAAAAAAAACTTTAGATAGTATATTTAAAATTTAAATTGCTTGCCATCAAATGAGTTGTTAAAGCAAATTAGAGGAGCACACGAGAGAGAACAGAGCTAATAAAAAATTGTTTCTGGGTCATCACGATCATCTCAATATTTCCTCTCAACAATGTTATCGCTGCGATAGAATTTCTATGATTTTAGGTAGTTGGTTCTTAATGTAAAAACTCTATTAAAAAAGTTTAAAGAGTTAAAAAAAAGTGATTTAAATCGTTTTTTATTCTAATTTTTTTTTTTTTTTTTAGTTATTTCGGAATTCCGTTTTCAAATTAAGGCGTTTGGGAAATAGATATAATTTTCTTTAATGATCACATCAAAATCTTTTAGATATTTTTATTCCCAACAATTTCTTTTTTTTGCCCTTTCGGTCATTATAGAATAGGTATATTAAATTTACTTATATCTACCGGTGGATGTTCCACACCTTAGGCGTAGCCAGAAATTTTTGATGGGGGGGGGTTCATGAAAGATTAGGATTACTTGGTATTTTAGGGTATTTATAAATAATTTTTTTTTTTTTAGCTAGAAAAAATTATTATCTAGTGATGAGAAGTGGCTGTAGACTTTGAATTGGGTAAAGGAGACTTTGCAGCCTGAGGAAGGTCGTGATTTGCGACCGAAACGACGACGGTTAATTAATTAAATAAAAGTTTTTTATTTAATTCCTTGGCTGCAAAGTCTCCTATACCCAAGTAAATTATTATATTTTACTTTCTATTACCCCATATGAAATATAATTTATATTATAGAGCAGCGTTTTCCAAACTGGGAGGCGCGCCTCCCTAGGGAGCCGCGTACTAGTCTAAGGGGAGGCGCGAATATTGGCCACCAGGACCAATTTTCCAAAAGACAAAATAATACAATTTACAAGGTTCTGGGACGGAGGTTTTCCTTAATTAAAATAATATATATGAATAAATAAATAAATAAAATTTTTTAACGGAGGCGTTGTAACATAAAGTTTAGAAACCACTGGCCTAAAGTAAGACTCATTCTAGAAAATTATACTATGTGTAAAACCCAAAGGCGGATTCAGGGAAGTTTTTCAGGGTTTTAATTTCTTTCTGACTAGACGCGAAGCTCGCCGAAGGCGATAGCATTGTTATTTTATTTATTAGGATTGGATAAGGGGGGTGAAAAATTGAAAAAAAATGTTTTTTATAACTAAATCGAAGCCAAATAAATATAGAAAACATTCAAAAAATAGCGTTGATTATTATTTGATTAGGGGGTGGAGGGATGAAGGGTTGATTATTTAAGAAAGGCCTTGGAATATTCCAAATCACGTGTTATAAATAAAGTTAGATTAGAGCAAAAGGTATTTTTTTACTTTTAATAAAAAGGGAATTGTTATTTTCATCTGTTTTTTTCCTAAACAAACAGAGAGTCGAGATTCTCGTTCAGTCCAGTGTGTGGCCTGACGGCAGGCGCGCCTGCTGCTTGCTCTCTTATCAAGTTGTGTTTCAAATGAATCAAAGTGAATAATTAATATAGTATAACCCACCCTGGCCACCCCGTCAACCAGCACACCCTCTTGAGCGTCTTATTAAAGGTAATTATTATGCATTTTATCGTTGAAAAAAAATGATAGAAACAAATAATTTGACTGCGAAAAACGATTGAATATGAAATTAAATATTTTGTATTTCACAAAGGGTAGAGGGAGAATATAAGCTGTTGAAAGGGGGAGGGGGAGTGTAGGTGTCATTGAAAAAAATTAGTTTTTTATTGTTTTTAAACACTCACACTTTTTTCTCATTCACACTCAACACTCATACACACATTCACACAGTCTTTTCGGCAACTCAGGCCATTTAAGACTTTATACGATAACCGTTATTAATTAATAATATACACATTGGAGGTCCAGGCATTTCTATTTAGGCCATTTGGTATCCATTTCAGACTGCCAGGGTTCCGAACCCGCAACGTTCGTTATAGAAAGTAGGCACGCTACCAACTAGACCAAGCCTGAGGGCATTTTTTTTATTTTTCTTAAATCACCATTATTACTTTCTCTTAGCATATATATGAAATATATAGAGAGAGAAAGTATTGCGATCATGTCAAAAATTCTAATAAAATAATTTCAAAATAAAAATAATTATTTATAAATCTATTTAAATTATTTTGAGAGTAATTTCGCGGTGAAGGCTCGCATTTTCTTAAAGGGGGGGGGAGGTATGCAGGCATTCACCAGGGGGATTAATGCCCCATCCCCTATAATGCATAAAGATATTAATGTTTTTTAATACTTTTACTAAAAAATAAGTGCATTCCGTTTGAGTTAAAATTTATATTCAATATTTAGCAAATAGTATAGTAGGATAGAAACATTTTAATGTCATTCTAAAAATTTCTTATTACTGGGGCGGAATTAATTTTTGAAGATTTCGTAACTCTCATAAACAGATAATAATAACACTGGGTAACTTAGGAACCCATCGAATCCCTTGCAGAATTTTGTAGGGATTTTTTTCATTAGGTAGAAAAGTAAGATATTCCAAATGATTGCTAATTTTAATTAAAATATAAATAAGAATAAATTAAAAAAATACTTTTATATAAATTTATATTTTTTAGCATTAAAAATTATTGTTGTTGTATTATTTATTAAAATGGGGGGGAGGGGGAGGCGTCATGAGATTAATTATTTTTAAGGGAGGCGTGTTAACATAAAGTTTGGAAACCACTGTTATAGAGCTTAAATATCTAGTCATGACTTGGGTCCCTTGGGTGGGGGGGTTTAAAAGGAGACTTTGCAGCCTGAGGAAGGTCGTGATTTGCGACCGAAACGACGACGGTTAATTAATTAAATAAAAGTTTTTTATTTAATTCCTTGGCTGCAAAGTCTCCTATACCCAAGTAAATTATTATATTTTACTTTCTATTACCCCATATGAAATATAATTTATATTATAGAGCTTAAATATCTAGTCATGACTTGGGTCCCTTGGGTGGGGGGGTTTAACCCCCCCCCCCCCCGTGGATACGCCTATGTTCCACAATCTGATTTTTCGGGGCCATTGATCCAATTTTCCGGCGTGAAATGGTGAGAAGAGATTCTTTTTAAAAATTCTCAGTTCTTTTTTTGCGATTTTTCGATTAATTTCTGGATTTTAAAATGTATTTTTTTACATTATCCTTAGATTTTTTTACGGACTGAGGAAATGGCATCTGAGGACATATAGGCGATTTTATTTATTGATGGACAGACTAGATTTTTTTTAAATAAATTCAAATAAGTTTTCGAACCTCTCCTTTTGACGTTCATATATGCATACTATCTTGTAATCTGAATTCCTTTTCTTCTTATCTCTTTATTCATCTATTATAAATACCTTTATGAAATATTTCAATTTCTCCAATTCTTGATATGCATAGAATAAATTTTAATCCATTTTTTTCTTATAATATATTTAAATTAATACGTGTTTTCGTCTTTAGGGATTAAAAAAAAAAAGAGTGAAGAGAGTAAGAGCTATAAAAATTTAATTAGCCACGCAGTGCACAATGTAATTGCAATAATTGGACGGATAGTATGGTGTGTAAAAACTCGAATATAATTTCATTTCGAGGGCTGATTAAAAATTTCCAGGTTGTTGTTGGACCAATATTCATCCAAAAAGGGATGGATGGAGAATAGGGTGGGTGAGAAAATGCGCACCCGTTTTTTGGGTGGGACACCCGTTGTGCCACGTGGGGGTGGGCTGAGGGGGGGGGACGCCGTAAATTAGATTAAACTTGACAAAAGCTGACAGTTAATTTATTAGCTTCGGTGCGGCTGGTGCAGTCAAGACACCCCCCTCTCCCCTACCTCTCTCTCTATCTCTTTTACCCCTTTTTGGGGGATCGACGTGACCATAGAGTCCCAGATGGCGCCACAAACAGATAAGGGGGTGAAAATCTTATGAAATATCAAAGAGCAAAACCCCTTTAAGGTTCTTGAAATAAATACACTAATGTGTTGAATGGAAAAAAAAATAATTTTTTATAAATAAGTGTAAGTTTATATAAAATATTTTTACAATTCATATTTGTATTTATTGACTCAAAAGGGTGAAATTAATTAAATATATTAGGCTATTTATTAATTTATAAAATATTTTTTTTACTTTCTTTTACCAATATATGTTAATATATAGAGACAAAGTATTGGATTCATGTCAAAATTCATGGTCTGCCTGTCTGTGTGTGTGTGAACAAAATATCTCAAGAACGAAAAGAGCTAGGAGTTTTGGAATTTTATATTTAAGATAGCAAATTTGCGAGATATGTTTGTGCTTTAGATTGGGCAAAATTGCACCCCCTGGAGTCGAACCAGGACCTCCACGCTTTCGCGGCGTGTGGACTATCCTTATCCTAGGGCGCCGGTCCAATAAGCACAACATCTCGCATCCGTCTATTATACTAATAAAATTAAAATTTCATTGACTAGAGAAAGATCTTAAAAACTACGCGCCATTGGCCGGCGCCCTAGGTACAAGTACTTTACTGATGCACTTTCAGGGGCGGATTAAAGGGGGGGGGGGCGATCGCCCCCCCTCCCGAGATGAAATTCAAAACGTTATAAAAACTAGTAATCTAAGGAAATTATGATTTCCGGTCTTTAATTTCAATTGAATTTGTTACCAATCAATTTAATTAAATAGGAAAGGGGTCTAAATGGCCATAGATGCCAAAAAAATCCTTAAATAAAAAAAATAAAAAAAAAAACCGCCCCCCCCCCCCGACAAAATTGCATTAATCCGCCACTGTGCACTTTTTCAGATTTTTCGATTTTCTCAAAATGATTTTGATTAAAATTCAAAAAAAGCAGTTATTTTTTTAGATGGTCTTTAAAATGTATATTCTCATTTTGCCCTTGAATTTTTTTGAAGCACACTTTACTCTTTTTTTTTTTTTTTATTTATTTATTTTTAGGTACTTGACTGCTGGGTCATTTTCCCTCTGCTAAGAATACAAAAATAAAGTTATACATTAAAATATGTTTTACAAAAATAAACTACATTTGTTAAAGTTCTTGATTGCTGAATTGAAGTCGCTCTCCTTCTCTAAAAAACAAATCTTCTTCAGTTGGTTGTTGAGACATCTCGATATTTGGAGAAATTCGATTTAAAGTTGTTATTTTACTAATTAAAATGTTTAACATATTCTTAATATCTTCCAATTCTTGGACTGTAGGCCTATATGGATTTGGTGGAAGAGGTGCTGACGGTAAGTTAAGGTTGTTGGAAATATTACTAGGCTTTTCAAAGTGAATTTTCGGAGGCTGTTGTACTTTTCTTTTTATTGAAGACTGAGCATTAGTCGTATTTGTCTGGTGAGATAGTGAGGAAGAATAATTACTATTACCAGGTTGCCATGAAGTATTCTGCCTTTCTATCTGTACACCTGCAATTTGAGCATATGTTTTTCCAAAGGGAGGTACTATTGATGAAGCTTCTTGGAAGGAAACATTTTCGTTAGCCATAGTATTTTTAATATTTTTTTGATAGGTATAATATGGACATTCTTGTATATTAGTGGATCTATGTCCGCCCTTACAGAAGATGCAATGGGATTTATTTATGCAATCGCCTAAAAAGTGGTCAATAGACCCGCAATTTTCACATTTTGTGTGGTTTGCTCGGCAAAAGTTGCTTTTATGTCCATAGGAAAGGCATTTAAAGCATTGAATCACTTTTTTTATATATTGATCGACTGTGCATAAAACATTAAAAATTCGAATATCTTTCGGCAACATCTGACCTCTGAAGGAGACAATAATTACTGGCGTTGGAATTCTTTTAGAGGGATCATTTTTATCGCGTTTGATAATTCTATTAGCCTTGATGATGGGTATGCTTGACCTTGAGAAATTAATAATTTCTTCTTCTGAAATAGAGGTGTCCACATTGTGTACAACACCTTGTCTATGAATAGCAAAGTTGGGAACATAGGCGACAAAATTGTTATTTTTCCAAAACGGAGCTTCAACTATATCATTAGCATCTTTAAAATTATTTACTGTAACTTTCAATTTAAGCTTATTAATTTTAAGGATTGATTCTACATTTTTATATGCGTTCATCATATTTAACTTTAAAAGCTTTCCAATATACATTGGGTGTTTTCTTTCATTGTTTATAGAATCAATGAAGAGAAAATATGGCCCTTTATCATTTGGCGAATATCTATTTTGTTGGCATAATGAATGATATGGAATTTTATCGTTAGTATTATTTATATCAGTTTCATTTTTACTTACAGAAATGTTTTTAGAAATTTTATTTTGCTGATCTTGGGATAATGAATTTGTTTTTCGTTTTGGTGTGGCTTTGAGGTTCTTTTCCAATTCCAGGTCTTCGTTGAGAGTATTTAAAGCATTTCTTATGGATAATGATAGATCTTCTTCTGTAAAATTGAATGCAGCGAAAAGGTTAGGGTCGTCATATTGAGCCCCTCCTGATGCCATGTCTTAGAGGGATTACACCCCACAATTAGAGTGAGATTTTATATCACACTAATCAAGGGGGTGAAAAAAATGATTAACTATTGTATTAATTATATAAAATTAGTTCTACTATTAGGTAAAATATATGAAAATTGGGGATTACCTAAAGTAAACAAACTTTCTTCAGGCACTGCCCAATAGACTCCCACACTTTACTCTTGTACTTCATAGGAAAGATAGGAGAAAGGGTTGCCATGGCAATAATATATATTTTTTCATATTTATAAATTTTACATCTTGAGGAGAAAGTTGTGTTTTGTGTGACTAGTCACACCAGATTTTTTAAATTGATGAGTTTTTTTTTTAAGTAGCCTATGGTTTGCAGCTTGAGACATTTGAGGGGTGGGGACGAATGTTTTCATCCTCTCCGCCAATCTTTTTAATATATTTAATTATAATTATTTTTCCATTAATAAATCATTAGATTATTATATTCTGAAAATAATTAAATTTAAAAAATTTTTACAATAATATTAATTATTCAAATTTTCCCACCTTTATGACGTCTGAATCTGAGAGAGTAATTTCCTTTTATTTTCTTGGTGATACTTGAGTCAAGGTCAGGGAACGAACGGTCAAGGCTTCTAGAATGTTCGTATCCTTTCGACTTTCTCCGCTAGTTGGGATACCATATTCTCACGCCTTCTATGGTTGGCCAACTTGGTGAGAAGCTCAGCCAATCAGAGAGGGCCTTTCAAATCAAGGCCTTGGCATCTTCTTTCTCCTCGACTGCACGTTGATCTATTCAATTGCTGAGTGAGCTTCCATCATTGTGCATCAAATTATCGCTTATTGAGCTTACAAATGACGCTATGCCTATTTGCAACCAAGTTTTCTTTTATTAAGTGCTTATCAAAAAAAGTTTTCCTTTATCCTGTGTTTATCCAAGTTATTATTTATCCAGTGCTTACCTATCAAACTGCGAACGACATACCTTTCATCCGATGGCTTCATTTTGATCAACGCCAACCGACGCCTCTCCTTTCTGCTCCGGCCGCCATGTTAATCCTTTCATTATGAGGTACCTCTTCCATTCTCTCACCTTTTCTTCACCTTAATGATCCTTGTCGATTTTAATAAATATTTAAGTAAAATAATGCAAAATGTTTTTTTATAAATATAGAGGAAAGTACCCATATACGGACCCCTGCCCTAATGTGGACCCCCATGGTTATTGTCTCTGATTAGTGCTGAAACTTAGCAAAAGACAGTGTAAATACTAGTGCAAGATTCCACCACAAAGTAGAAGTGCCCTAACGTCACCTGCTCTAGTTGTTTACTTGACAGTTAGTCATTACGTGTTTTGGCAAAATTTAAAGTTTTTGTGAGTGCTCAGTTTTTTTTTAATTGGACGCGATAAGTGACAGGCAAGCCTTTCAACCCTTATATATTCTTAAATGGTAATGTTGAAGGAATCATTTGACCATGTAATTATTTCCAATGTGATGTTTTTTTATCAAATATGGCGTTTTGAAAATGCAGAAGTGAGGTGCCTAAAACGGACCCCCAACAGTTGCCTAAACTGGACCCCCTACATAATGTGTGATGTTTTATGTAAAACTTTTATGTAAACTTCTACCCCTTATAAACCCCAATGTTGAAGTATTTACCTTGACTTTTCACATTTTCAACATTCCTTTTTTTTTCAATTTTCACATTTATTTTTTTTTTTTTTTTCAATCACATTTTCAATTTTTACATTAAAAAATGTTAAAATAAAAAAAATATATTTTTTGTCAAACCGTTCTATAATTGTTTTTCAGATTTATTCCCTCTCCTAGATCAGTAAATTCAGTTTTTGGTCATTTTACCCAGGGGTCCAGTTTAGGCAACCTTTTTGAAAATCACCAAAGTGTAAAGTTAATAAAAAATTGTTACCCCTGCAATTTATACATATATATTTGCCATAAATAAATTACCAATAGATCATCACATAGTAAAGTAAATATTACATAGCTTTAAAACAGGTTTTTTCAATAATTTATATACTTTTATACTATAAAAACAAAATGGGGGTCCGAATTTGGGTACTTTCCTCTATATACTAGCTGCGCAACCCGCCTCTTGGTTGCCCTCCCATGTGAAAGCCCATATGTTTTCACTATAAAATTTCATATTAATTAGTAACATAATATAATATTTTTCTACCAATGAATTTATCATAACTAATTATTTCTCTTCTCATCTTATTGTGAGTCCAATCAATTATTGAAATCAATTAATTTTTATAAAGCGTTTTTTTCCGACTTTGGTCATTCATTCATCCATTCATCTCAATGCCTTTCGCAATATGGTCTGTTTGTCTGTGTGCCTGTGAACAAAATATCTCAAGAACAAAAAGAGCTAGAAGGTTGAAATTTTATTTTTACTTTTTAAGCTATAGACGTGACGCGAGATTTATTTATATAACAAAGTGCTCAATCATTTCAAAGAACTGGTAAATAATAGCTGCCAGGTTGTAAAGTTTTTTTTTTTTTTTTTTAATTTGTCCTTTCATATTATCATATCATACCTACTCTGATCATTTAGGATTTTGAAAATTGTTAACTTTTTATAATAAATGAATAATTTATTTTCTTATTAACAAGAGGGGGAAAATGAAAGATACATCCAAGTTTTTTTTTTCGTTTCTCAAATTGCTATTCTCTAAGCAAAAACTTTAACGCCAAAGCGTTTACATTTAGTCAATAGTGTTAAAAATTAATGTCATGTCCAGGGGGGTGCCTTTATTATTTTAACACCGTATTTAATTCATCAAAAAGGCATCTTTAACCAAAAAGTAAGGTTATGATTTTGACAGCTTTGAAATAAAACGAACATGTTAACGTCCATGTTAAAACTTGTGTAGAGTATAGCTAAAGTTAAAGGTGATGTTATTACATAACTTTTTAACACCATATTTATGATGTTATATTTTAACGTCCGTTTTTAGAGAATGTAAATCAACAACAAAAAACTCGAGGCTATAAATGTCTTATCTATATCAACGCTGACTGAAGGGGCGGGGAGGGGGTTAACGCTTCTTGATTAAATGCTTAATTTGGTTTTGTATTAATATTTCCGTCCCATTTTGGTTGCTCGCACTTGGGATAATAGTAATCCATGAACCGATTACCGTCCGTCGTTTACCAAGCCACAACTGTACTGGATATATCACTTTCCGATCAATCTTCTATTCTTAAAAAAAATCATTAAGCCTGATATTTTTATAGAAAATGAAAGCATTCAAAGAGCATAATAAAAGATTATAATAGGAGTTAAATGGATTTTATCGAAAAAAAACTATATTTATCTAAATATTACTTAAATTTAATATATACTTTGTTCAATTATTTTCTAATAATATCTTCTTTTATTACATCGAATGTATTTTATTATTCTTAATTATGTCGAAATGAGTTTTTTTTTAGTTCTTAAAAATTTTTCTAGTACGTAGTAATATTTATTTTTTTGTTCTTTTAACTTCGCCAATTAAAAATAAATTAACTAGCTTTTTTATATTCACAAATTGATATTATTATTTCATTAACAAGCTTTTGAAAATAATTTTTTTTTGTTAGTAAAATATTTACAAGAAAACTAATTAAATTTTGTTAAAGAGTACAAAAAATATTTAATGTTCCAAAGAAAGTGCTAATTAATAACTCAACGAAAAAAAAAAAATAATAATTCTAACATTTTTGTCTCTTCAACTAAATAAAATGAGAACACTTATTAATAGTTTTTTATTATTAACATTTTTAAAAGAATCCTCATTTTAATTTGTTTGAGGGAAAATTTTATTAATTAATAATCCACCCTGGAGGGTTAGTCTTTTAAAAAAAAACTAATAATTATAAGTTGAAAGAGATTTTTTTAATGAAAAATACTATTTATATTTTTTCTAATTTGTTAAAAATTAAACAAAAGGTCTTTGTGATTTTTATTTACAAAAATTATAAAAATAGACTGTTGATTAAGTATTTACTAATATCTACGAAAAATAATCAAATATAGCCTAAATGGTACACCGTCAATTTACTATAAACAAATAGCGAAGTTAGAATTAGTTTTACTTTCTCTTGCTTCTGTACTGTATGTATAATAAATAGTAAAAAAAATCTGGTGTCAAAATTTTGATGAATATTTAAATTAGGTACCCCTCTGAGAGGCGAAAATAAACTCTTCGCACAAATTGGAGTGGGCCACTTAAAAAAATTCATATTCTTTATGTGTATCAACTCTTGTTGATAAATTAATATTTTATATTTCTTTTTAAGAGGTAAAAAGAAAATATCGATAAATTTTTTTTAAATATCTATGATTATAAAAATAAAGAGCTTCGAGGTTAAAATTTGACCTTTTCAAAAATTTATTTACAATAGCAAATAATCATAAAATTAAACAAAAAAAAAAAAAAAAAATTATTTTATTAACTAGAGCGTTCTAAAATAATTTTTTGTTTAATGTTATAATTATTTGCTATTTTAAACACATTTTTGAAAATGTCATTTTGACCTTCACGCTCTTTGTTTTTATAGGCTAATAATAATATAATAATTATAGATAGGCTATTTTAGAACATTTTTTTTAATCAATTTTTTACATCTTAAAAAGTAATAAAATAAAGAATACAGTAGAGTGCCGGTAATCCGAACCTCGCTAATCCGAACTTCCGGTTAATCCGAACTCTTTGCGTACGATTTTTTTTTTAATTTTTTTAAGAGGAATATAAATGAAAATTAGACATTAAAGGAACTTTATTTTATTATTATTATGAAATATTTATTTAGAGTTTAATATCACCGACAAGTTTCACGGTTTACAACGTTATAAATACGACTTTATTATCAAAATTAACTAATTCAAGCTTACAATTCCGGTTAATCCGAACTTCCCGATAATCCGAACTACCCTCGGTCCCAATTAGTTCGGATTAACGGGACTCTGCTGTAAAAACAATTATTCACTTTAAAAAAATTTTCAATTTATATTACTATAAAATATTAATTTATCAACAAGAGTTTTTTTTAACACATTTTTTTTTACTTTCTCTTACCCTATATACAGGGTGTCCGGTAAAGAATGGATAACCTTGAAATGTCTTATAGTATAACTTATGGCCGTTCAGAAAAAAAATTGAAACAAAATATATCATAAGTTGATTTTAACAATCGGTTGCTATGGTGATTTCAACAATAGGCTGCCAAATTCGATTGTTTAATTTAAATGTTTTGTTGATTTCAACACTCTGTTACTATGGTGAATTCAACAATAGGCTGCCATATTCGTTTGTTTAATACAAATGTTTTGTTTATTTAGTTTCCGTTTGCAATTATCGTGATTTACTTTGAATCAGTATTAAAACGACCACCTGGCTATTTCATTGGAATTTGCTAATTTTTTAATAAAAAAGTGCAATAGCTAGTCATACTATTCACTGTTTATCTATTAGCATAGTTCGTGTATAATAATAAAATAACAACAAACCGATGGAATCCATTCATTTCTGATCGTAGTGTTCATAAAAGTAAAACAAGGTAAAAAAATTAGACCTTTCTTTTAAAAAAATCATATCTTAGGTACTACTTATGATATATTTTGTTTCAATTTTTTTTCTGAACGGCCATAAGTTATACTATAAGACATTTCAAGGTTATCCATTCTTTACCGGACACCCTGTATAAAATATATAGAGAGAGAAAGTATTGTTTCCATTCACACACACATACACACAGTCTTCCCGGCAACTCAGACCATATAAGACATTAACGATACTCATAAATTTATTACGATACAATTAGGGGATCCAGATATTTTTATTTAAGCCATTTGGTATCTAAATGGCTTAAATAAAATCATAGGATTGCCTGGGATCAATCACTTAGATGTTCTTTAAATTGTATTATATATTCTCATTTTATCCACATACTTTATGCTTCTATTCCACTTCATACAAAAAATAAGAAATCTGGTTGACAGGACATCACATAACTTTCTCTTTCCTTCACTAATTGGAAGTTGTGGTCAAATTAAGCAAACTTTAACATTTCTTATAAAATTGTATGATTGAAATTGATGACGATAGAGAATCGTATTTTTTTTTTTACTCCTATTTTTTTTAATATTTCAAGATATAATCTTATTTTTATTTAAAAATATGATATTCGAAATATATATCTACACTAAAATCCCCTATCTTATTTTTTGAAAATTAAAAAAAAAAAAAGAATTTATCATTCCATTTTTTTTTTTTCTAGTCTATAATTCACTTTATTCCAGAGTCTGGTTTTATTTCAGATATAGACTTGACTCTCACCTTGATCGTGTATTTCACACATAAAAAAACCGAAATGCAAATAGATCTTTTTTTTTCCAGTCAAATCATAAAATTTCTCCACAAAGCCAGGCAGGATGTATTCTTTTACGAGCACTAACTTCCATTTATAAACATATATAACCAACCCTCTCTTATATGTCGCGAAGTAGGAATGAAAGTGAAATGAAAATTTTTTTGTTTGAGTCATCATTGAGAGAGATAGAAAGGTATCTTAAATCCTAATGTTTCCCATAAGATGAAATTACTCAATATTTGGTTCTTAAAAATAAATAGGTTTTTTCCGACTTTATTTATTCAAATTAATATATTAATTTGTCAATTCCTTATTTTTTTAAGGCTTGTCCATTTAGATGAAATTATGCAAATATTAATTTAATGTAAAACATATAACCAAGTATTTATTAATTTAAATAAGCGAAAAATGTAGGTACCGCCGCGAAGTCGCACCACGGATCTGTCGATTTACGCTCAACATGCCCTACTACTACTGGACCACAGTACCGCACTCGCTTATTTAAATTATGATAGATCGCTAATTTCAGTCTACGGTACTGTGGTCCAGTAGAAGGGCATGTTGAGTGCTGTTATTTTTTTTACTTGCTCATGAACTATTCCAGTTATCAAATCTGCATAATTTATGTAGATAAGTAAAAAATTCTGCTAAATAATGATTAAGATTATTAAAAAGTTGAAATTCAACTTTTTATATAAATCCAATACAATAGAATTTTTCCGTCTTTAGTAATATCTTTTCAAATCATTTCATTTTCCATTTTTCTTTTTGAAATAATTTTTTTTTTTTTTTTTTGTAAATAATTATTAAAAAATACAAAGCAATCGTGCTCGTATATTAATATCCTGCTTCCAAGATCAGATCAAAATGAAAGTGGATATTAAAATATTTTCATTTCTAAAAGGCAAAAAAAAAATCTAATAATATCTTAGACATTGCGCCCATATCCCCCAGTCCCCTTCCATCTATTTCTTCTCTGGTTTTAGTGGTGGTGGATCCCCTTTTGAAGGGAGGGTAACGTCGCTCGTTCATCGACCATCTCCCCCTACTACCCTACGATGTGATATGCAAATCTCAAAGACACGGCCTTCTTTTGTCTCCACCTTCAAGAATGAATATTCTATTAACAACTAACATATTAATTTCTATTGTGACGTTAAGCAATAAAGCCCCACCAGGAAAAGAGACATGAATGGAAGGGACAAGGTCTTAATGATAACAATCGTTTTTCTCTCTTACCACTCTGATATATTAGAATAAACAAAATACTTATATGGAGATTTATTATTTACATATACTGTATTTGTTCAGTGAGGAGTATGCTAAAAGGTTCTATAGGGCTGCGTGCGTGCACTAACAAGCCGCTAGTTAATTTTCTACTGCTTTGGCATTGAAAAAAATTAAGAAATTTTATCTTTTAATTAAATAAATTCAATAGATTTATTCAAATAAAAATAATCAAAAGTTTTGCAATTTTTATTTTTTCCTACCTTTATATAGTCCCTGTTACGCATTAGTGTGTCAGCGCCATCTACCGAATTTTGAGAAAATTAACATTTAAGTTTTTTGTTTTCATTGGATTATACCGGCCAAAGAGTATTAATACTTTACTGATGTACTTTTTTCTTTTTTCTCAAAATTAGCTCTAACGATTTTGATTAAAATTCTTAAATGATTTATTTTTTAAATGCCTTTTAAAATGTATATTCTCATCAGGGGCGGATTAAAGGGAGGGCGAGGGGCTATCGCCCCCCCCCCCGAGAGGAAATTCACAATGTTATAAAAACTAGTAATCTAAAGAAATTATGATTTCCGGGCTTTAATTTCAATTGAATTTGTTACCAATCAATTTAAATAAATAGGAAAGGGGTCTAAATGGCCACAAAGTCCTTAAATAAAAAAAAAAAAAAAAAAAAACGCCCCCCCCCCCGACAAAATTGCATTAATCCGCCACTGATTCTCATTTGTCATTGAAACCTTTTGAAGACCACTTTACTCTTGTACTTCAAATCGTTGCCATAATAACAAAATATAGACGTCTAAATATTTTTCTTTGCTTGTACATTGTATATCTTTAATTCAAATGTACAGTGAGGGACAATATTAACCCCCCCTCCATGAGTTTTCTACTTGATTATTTCATTGTTTTTAAAAAAATATATATTTTTTAACGGAAACTTTCATGGTTCAAACCTAGAAAATTTCCAATAAAGATTTTCATTTTCTTTTAAAAAAACAATGAAATAATCACAAGTTGAAAACGCATGGGTGGACTTAATATTGTCCCTCACTTGTACTGTCCGAAACTGAATATACTGTATGTTGACACAAAAAATCTAGTGTGACAAACACAAAACACAACTTTCAATTATCGAAGATAAGAGAAAGTTGTGTTCTGTATATCAGTCACACCAGATTTTTCAAGAAAAATTTCTCTAAAATTAAAGTCCCTTGCATTACATCTCAAATATCTATTTATTTTTGAAAAGAGTTACCGAATTACATATGGATTTAGAGAACATAAATTGAATCTTGTTGTCATTAATCTCCCTAATTAGTTTGATTAGTCCTCTGTTCGAAATTCAATGATTATTCATAGAATAGTTAATCAATCTAGATTTATTATTAATCATCACATTTCACTCTAGAGAAAAAAAATAATTGGATTTATTTATTTATTCCCTCATCATTACAGTTGATAGTAAAGTAAATATTAAATGCTAATATGTTAATATTGGTATGGCATATGGAGGTTACTACACTAAAACAAAATTTCCACTAATCATTTAATTAGGATAAAAATTCTTTACTAAGCTATAAATTCCAAAGACAAACTGGTAATACTTGGGACGAAAAAAAAGTGGAGAAATAAGGTGCGGGGTCTTTGGGTGTTAATTTTGGAGATCTCCAGTGGCCTGAATTTTGAAGCTATCAGACTTCGACCTTTTTAAAATCAGAAGTTGATAAAATATTCAAAAATTTTGGGAAAACCTTTTTGGATACTTTGAAAATAAAATTTTTTAGTAGTTCGCATTAAACAAAAGACATTTAAAAAAAAAAATCGCTCTATATTTCTGTAAGATAATTAAATCAAAAATCATTGTGTTGAAAATAATTTGGTTCTTACCTTTAATTAGTTAGGTGTTAAACCTTCCAAAACGAAATAGTGTAATTCCTTGTTCTAGGTGGAAAACCAATTTTATCTCTTGCCGTCTAGAGTAACTTTCGATCCTTAGCTCCTGTTCGGAATCTTATCTTTGAGGGTTCATCTAAAAATAGTTTGCTTTTAAAGCGTACGCAAAAAATCCTGTAATATCTCACGCTATTAGGGGAGTTTTGTAAAAATACAATAAACTAATGTAATGGTTTTAAAAATTTGGACAAATTTTTGGATAAAACTGAAAAAAATTACTTTAGGTTTTCCTATCCTCTTACTCGCATATTAATAAATTTTTAATTTACCTTATCCAAATTTAAAATAAATTAGCTTTTTCTTTAATTTCTTAATTCATTTCATCTTTTTTTCACAGCATTAAGGAAAACAACCAATTTATTTGCTTCTTCGATCAAACGATTTAGACTTTCATTTGACCATTTTTAGCAGTTTCAAAAACATAAATCACCGGGTGCCCATGTGGTTATGGCTCTAAAAAACTTATAGCTTCAATTTGTAGGAGAGACTAAAGAATTTCTTTCCTTTCGAAAAGCTTTTTTGTTTTGGTGGTACTTCTAGCTCCCTAATTTTATAATATTTCCATTTTCGGGAATTGCCAGTATATACAAAAAGAGGAGGAATAGAACAAACGGAATCGTCATCCAGGGACATCTAGTATCTGTTTCATGTTGCCAAAAAATATTTGCAACATGGGAATGGATGGGCGTATTAAAATAAACCACATTACTATAAAAGGAATACTAAAAAAAAAAAAAAAAAAACTAATGGTTCATATGAAAATTTTTAAATGGTAAATATTTTTACAAAGATTAATATTGCGAAAAGGGTGGTATATTTTTCTTGATATAAAAGGTGAATAGCTAGGCTATTAAAATATCGGTCAGTTAACAAATAAAATATGAACTAATTTACTTAAAAATATGATGAAAATTCTGCTTGAAATGAATAGCCTGGTGGTCCGAATTCCCAGTACTATTAATTTTGTCCCTTGAGCTCTTTTTTACATGGTATTTTTAAATTAAATGAAAATAAATCTCGGTAATATTAAATAAACAACAATACATGATTAGGATAAATGTTCAAATCTTATCGTTTGGCAAGTATTAAATTTTAACAAGAAAAAAAAAATGGTTGGTAATATTAAATTTAATTATATAATCCGTCTAAAAGTTTATATAAAAAAATAGACTAAAATTTTTCTTTTAATATAGTCTACTTTTTTATTTTCAAAACAATTTTTTAATGATACCGGGTCCTTCTGTTTTCATTAACTAGCTATTCCTTGGATAAGCTAGTTGACTATGACATTCGAGTCTTTTTAGTTCTAGTTAAGCTAATCATTGGAATAATTAAGAACCCAGAACGTTGTTAACAATTGTTAGCTTAAGCTAAGACCCAAAGTTCGGTTTAAATAAAAGATATTTTAAAAAAAGGAGCTATATAAGTTGTAGATAATTAAATTAGTAATCATTGTGTTAAAAAATAATTAATTTTTTGCCTTTAATTAACTAGCTGGAAAGTCTAGAATGAAATGGAACAAGTTCCGTGTATTCCAATGGGGAACACTAACGTCATCTCTTGCCGCCTCGAGTCAATCGTGTTTTAACGGTTTTTCGAGACGCGCACCTTAAGGTTTTTCACTAGAAATCAAATTTTTGCCTTGATTGGTTTTTATGCAAGAAAAAAAAAAAGATGCGAGTTTTCTTCTGAAAATATTATTATTTATAAGCAAGAAAAATTTATTTCAAATCTATTGGCTACCAATCATTTGAAATAAATATAGGCTCTAAATGACCTTAGATGCCGACAAAGATCTTAAAACAAATAAAATACAACTTTTATTTTATTTATATTTTTAAATATTGATATACCCGGTAAATCCATATTTCGATATCAACTTAACTGGTTCATATTAATTAATATTTGGATGTTATTCAAACGAAACAAATGTATAAACTTTTAGATTTAAACATTTATTAGATCACATTTCATTAGTCCATACGCTCAATTATAAATAAAGACTGGACTAAAATATTCATTGAACAATTTCTAGAAAATGAATTGATCTCACTAAGTGGCTAGGCATGTCCCGGTTTTTGGGGGATGATAAATCTCTTAGATGTAATGTTGTCAGATATCTTAATGTTTCATAGTATTCGGCAAACTTGGTTGCTAATTTATCCGATATAGGAGCATTGTAATGAGAGGACTTTGAAGGAAGCGGAAAGGGAGAAGACAGACAAATGCCTGTCCCTGCCCCACGAACAACTTATCGGTCCCCCGTTTTCCCTTTCCATATACCCCTGGCCATTATAAATAGGCTTTGCGATTAATCACTAAAGCCGCCCTGCCGACTCCAATAAGACGAGAGAGAAACCGAAATTATACAATTGGAATATTAATAAAGTTTCGATTGAAATATGCAAATATTATCAAATGAATCTTTCATAAAATCGTATAACATATTCATCGCTGTTAATAATTTAAGGGGTAATTTAAAAAAATGCAATATTCATTTTTTTTTTTTTTTTTTTTTTTTTTTTTATTCAAAAGAATTTGGATTTTCAATTATTTAAGTAAACTAATTTTATTTCATAAAAAAAAAAAAAAAATTAGTAAGAGAGTGATAAATAATAATTTGAAAATTTGAATATCCGCCAAAAAAAAAAATTCTCAGTTTACAGATTGATGAATTATTCATTGAATGAATGTCAAAAGAATGAAGAATAATTCAAATGAAAAATGTTAAAATATAATTGAGTGGGAATTTTAAGAAATCAAATAATTTCATAAATAACCACTAGTTAATTTCATATAGGAACATGTGGTACACATGGGCGTAACTAGAGAATTTGGCTGGAGTGGGCCATGGGACCAGCTAACCCTTCGGTGGGTCTGGAAAGCCCCATATTTTCTCAATTTTTTTGGGGCAAGGAGCTTTCTGGAGGGGGGGGCGGCACCCCCCTAATTATGCCCATTGTGGTACACACCTGTATTCTAAATAATTCAACCCAAATATATAGGCCCATATATAAAGAAATTTCAAATTTGAGATGATTATCAAGCCTTGCCTTTCCAGAAAATTTTAGTGACTTTCTTTGATTATGAAAGAGATTAATTTTTCGGGGGAGGGAGGGGTTGGTGTTCAGATAATTCGAAAGGTAATTTTCCTAGAATTAGAGAAAATAAAATATTTTTTTATAATTTCTATCAGTATTTAAAAACACTATATTTCTCTTAATTTATTTAGCGTGATCTTTGTCCCACAAATCCCCCCTCTCCTCTCCTGTCTATGTCTTGTATAGACTTACAAAATAAAATTTCTCTACCCTATACATATACAAGCGTCCTATAGGCCTATGTATATTTTTTTTAATTTTCTACCTTTGTCTACATTATTTAGAGGAAGGCTTAAATATAACAAAAACATTTCTACCCCGACGTTTTTTCAATTAATTTTTCGAAAGCACATGTCATCATTCTCTCTCTCACTCTCTCTCTTCTCGTTCGTTTGGTTTTTGATCATATCTAATATTTAAACATAAAATACAAAAAAAAAAAAATTGGATATACTATATCTTCTAATATATATACATCAATGGAAAATACATAAGAAAAAAATGAATGAATTAATCAAAATTAGTTATTATTACTTTATTTTTTTTAAGGTCTTTCTCGGCATCTAAGGCCATTTAGACCCCATCCCTATTTATTTCAAATGATTTGTAGTCAAATCAATTGAAATGAAATGGTCTGTCTGTCTGTTTGTGAACAAAATATCTCAAAAACGAAAAGAGCTAGGAGGTAGAAATTTTATAATTCTATTCGGTACTCCCCTGAGCCGTGAAAATAGGCTTTTAATCTAAATCGGCTAAAAAAGAACTAGTACTTTACTGATGTATTTTTTTGCTCTTTTAGATGTATATTCTCATTTTGCCTCTCAAAATGAAGACTCTCACTTTACTCTCTTGTACTTCATAGAAAAAGATAGTAGAAATGGTTGCCATGGTAACAAAATATAAATATTTTCCCGTATATAAATTTTACATCTTGAATTCGAAAATACCTGCTGAAACTAAAATATCTCGACACAAAAAAAATCTGGTGAGGCAAGCACAAAACACAACTTCCGATTACCGAAGGTAAAGGAAAGTTGTGTGCTGTCTGACCAGTCACCTCAGATTTTTATTATACACATGAAAAAAATTATTCATTATTTTTAATTAAATTAAAATGGCTTGTAAAATGTTTTTTTTTTTTTTTTTTTCTTTCATTCACAAATCATATTTATTTAAGGGACTTAATTTAGCATTAACTTATAAACTATAAAAGTTTTATAAATATTATCATATCCTTTTATCTTTTGATTTCGAAATGCCG